>CM031236.1:693705842-693770203 GCA_018340775.1 Taxus wallichiana var. yunnanensis | reverse complement strand
CAACATTGTTGGCTCAGATTTATTATGAGTTATGGATGTATACATTTGGAAGGATGAAAACATGGATTTGGGGTTTCTTTGCATTCTTTGGGCCTATGAGCATATAGTTGTAGTGAGGTCATTTGTCGGGGAATCATTGGGTGGAAGGGAATCATATAGAGCTACCTATGGGATTCTTAAGATGATGAGCTGATTAAGCTCATGGATACCGAGAGAATAGTGGGAGGAGTGGTATAAGGAGGTGCTAGGGAATTTATATGTAGATGATGTGACATAGAGGCTCTATATAGGCTTCCCTGCATAGCCAAGGAAAAATATACAACTAGATGGTATGAGGCGGAGTTAGGTGGGTGTAGAGGAAAAGGCTTGAGATGATTGAGGTGGTGTAGTTTACATGGGTCATGAGACATTTTGGGTGATACAGGGGTGGCTAAAGCACCCATCGATATAAGCGAGATGAGACATAGAGGACTTGGCAGTCCTGTGATGGCCGACCCACAAGCCAAGGAGGGGAGCCATAGGATGAAGATGATGACATGGGGGTTGGAGAGGGGTATGTAGAGTAGTGGATGTAGTAGTAGGAAGCTAAGGCTGAGAGAGTTAGGTAGGTAGGAGAGTAAGTGGCGGTGCTTACAGAAGGAGATGAATTTGTACCGAGAGGGTGGGAGGTTGGAGATGGAGGTTTGGTTGAGATATCTCAACTATAGGTAGAGTTAGATGTAATATTTGAGGAGAGGAATACCGTAAGACAAGAGCTTGTGGGGATGCACCAAGAGAGAGACATAGTTGTGATATATTGGGATAGATATCACCAGAAAGAGAAGCCTACAAGGACAAGTATAGATATGTTGGGTTTATAGTTGAGGTGATAGGGAGTGAGGCACAAGAGGCTTCACAGGGAGCCATTTAGATGGATCTTCCTAGTACTATGTCATTGGAGTAGAAATAGTTTTTAGATGAGGGTATGCACTACTACGAGCACATTGTTATAGCCAGACTACCTAATGTGTCATGCTATGTGACATATCTTGCAAGAGAGAGGATCTTGGGGAGGTTGGTACAATAGATGGCATCGGGAAGCGCAATGAGTGTGGTCTAGCCAAGATGGGATTTCGGTCTAGATGATGGGTAGGGGGGAGGATGGGCCCATGCTCTAAGTGGACAAGATTCGAGATCTTACAAGACATCGATTTGTAGTTCACCACTTAGTGGGTGAATGTTGTATATAGATTTGATTTTGATGTATATATTTTTTAGATAGAGCCCAATAAAGGCCTATCATAGATGTATGGACACATTTGATGATGATGTGCATATATATGATTTTGATGTGATTAATATGTGTCGTATTTTGATAGATTAGATACATGTGATGATTTATGATGATGTGATGTTTTGATTAGATTTTTAATGTGAAATGATTAGATGTTGATATGGATATGTGATGTGATGTATGGATTAATTGATTTGATGTGATGATATAATAGATGTTGATATTAGATGACACGATAGATGTGAGATGATATGATTTGGATTAGAATATATGTGATGGATTTAGATGGGAAATGTATATGTTAGATGAATTATGTGATGGATTAGATATGGGGATGATGTAGATATTGATGATGTGGAGTTAGGCATGATGATGGTTTATGAATTTGGATAGCTAGGAATATATGATGGATTTAGATTAGATGATGTGATAGATGTAGATCGGATGTGATTGGAATTAGATTAGATGTGATATGATGGATTGGATATAGATGTAAAAGTTAGGATAATGTAATTGAAAAGGGTGCAACCTTGATAGGGTGACTCAACCATGAAAAAGTACACTTCATCATAGGGAGGAGTGTACATGGAAAATATGATTTTAAACTAGATTAGAGGTAAAGTATGAGAGGGAACAACACAAATTAATGCACTTGCGACCAATGACAGGTGTTAACACATAACTAACAATAGTTAGTCACATTTAAGATCATGAGGAAAGATGGAAAGTGTTCTTATAGACCCAATGTAGACACAACAAAGGGGTTAAGATGGAGCTTGTATGGGGAAAATAGGTTCTCCTTAGGTGGTAGTCCTAGGTCTATGCCCCAAATCTAAGCAATATAGTGAAAAATAATCAATGCGGGAAGTTTTTATACATGGGAAAGCTGATCAATGTGGGAAGATTTATGTGGATGATTGATTTTGATAGTTTTTATTCTTCTTTTGAGATTTTAGAAGGTTGATCAATACGAGAAGCCTTCGTTACCATGATATAATAAAGTAGATATCCTTGAGCAAGTGGTCTTTCATTAGAATCTTTTCTTTCAATTTTTCTTTTTGAATTAGATTGTAGAATAAAATATGCATGATATCTATCCTTCGAGGGACCATTCTATAATTTTTACATTACTAGATTTTTATGAACAAGCTGTCATTCGAGGGAGCTGTCTATTTTGGATGAGAGATATTTTGATATGAGCATCCTAAATTTTGAATTTTTAGGATAGAGCTGAGGATAACAAAGTAGACCACTTTAGGAGGGGAAGATAATATGTATAAGTGACACCCATGAACCCTTATCATGTAGGTAGATAAGAGGGTGATGGATGTAATGATTGTGAGTTCCCACATAAAAGGAGGAACTTGTCCATAAGGAATATGCTATGAGTAGAGCCGTGGTACCCATATTTAAGGTAATATATAGGATAGTGAAAAAATACCATGTGATTCCAAATCATTATGATGAAATACGGGAATGGAAAATGATGGATGTGAGATCTTAGGATGTGACTAAGATCACGTTGGTAGGTATGTTAACAATAGAAAGGACACAAGTGCAATGTGTTGAGAGGTTTTGTTTCTAGTTTACCATCAAGAGAGGATAAATAATAGGCCCCAGACCCATACTTATGCATGATAATATATGGTCCAATCTAGTTAGGAGAAAAATTTCCACGTTGGCTCCTTTCCATAGTAGTGAAATTTTTATTTTCTTTTAAGATAAGGTCACCGATGTTAAATTCATGTTATTTTAGATGCTTTTTATAAACACGTTTAATGTTTTCTTAGTAGACATGATGGTGTTGAAGAGTGGTTAAGTGACACTCATCTATAAAATCAAGCTAGCCTAGACATTCTTGACAATAGTCCTTGTCAAAGATGAAGTCGTGAAGGGAAATGCATAAATATGGGATTTGAACTTCAAGGGGAAGAATGGAGTCAAAGCCATAGATGAGGGAGAAAGGAGTAGTTCTCGTATAGATGCGAATTCTTTTTCTGATAGGCCCAAATTGAAAAGGGGATGTGAAGATTCTGATTATGTCTTGATATATCAATATTTTAACAAGGATGTTATGAATATTTATTCAAGAGGCTTGACTTGGCTGTTAGCTTGAGGGTAAAAAGCACATGATAAGCTAATCTTAATGTTGAAAGAGTTACAAAGCTTATTAAGATATTTATGAGGGACACCGAAGCGAAATATGATTCGATGATAGAGCGAACTCAACAATTTTATTAGCTTTGTTAGATGTGAGTGGAATTTATTCCACCCATTTGGTGAAGTATTCAGTAGCAGTGATGATGGAATGGTGACATCGGGAAGAATTTTGATTGATGAGGCCAATAAGATTGAGCCCTCACCGTGATAAAATCCAAAGATCATGGTCTAGTTTGTAAGGCCTAGCTAGGAAGATAGATGAGATTGAAATTTTTTGGCATTTAATGCACTTTTTAACATAGTCACAATAGTCTTGATTGAGAGTGAGCTAGTAATAGCCTAGGAAAAGAATGCACTTGGAGACAACCAAACCACTAAAGTGTCAAACACAAATACTATCATGGAATTATTTGATGGCACACGTAGATTCGTGGGATTTAATGCATCATAGTAAAATTCCATCAAACCCATGTTTGTAGAGCATGCTGCCAAGGATAACATAGTGGTTAACACATTGAAGGAATGACCTCCTACCATTTTGGATAGGTCGGAGGGAATTTTGGATACATATAGATGGTCAAAGATCTAGGATTACCATATATCTAGTTGATTAGCATTGATAATATTGACACTGGGAAGCTCGCTAGTATGAGATGGTCGATCAAGATGATGGACAACAATGGGGTGTTTAAATTCTTGATTTCCCATGGGATGAGAGATGTGAGGGATTCCATAGTTTCTAGAAAATTATTAGATGAATGAGGAAAAATTGGATGCTATATTTATCAAAGGATTCAAGAAGAAAGGCAACAATGTCCTTGTACATCGAAGGACTTCCTTGTTAAATTGATAGGCTCCTTGAATTGATTAATGATGAGATGAGAATCACCATAGATGTCGAGGATTTGGACACCGAGCATGATAGTAGTTTGGAGACCTAAGATGAGGGATTCATACTCAACCATGTTGTTAGTACACTACAAGTCAATATTATAAGTGATGGGGATGGGAGTATCCCAAGGAGGAATGATGATGACACCAACACGTCCCCCTTGTCGACACTTGTATCCATAAAATAAAAATGTCATTTTGAGGGGAGATAATTCAAGATTGATGGTATAAATGAACTTGTCGAGGAATTTATCATAGGGAAGATGAATGTGAGGAAGAGGGGCTTGGAAATTGATTGGAGATGTCTTGGCCCTTGATGGATTTCTGAGAGATGAAATCTAGGTAAAAATTAGTTATGAGCATGATCCATCGAGTGAAGGGATCATTATGATAAGGTTTGAAATGCATGGTTTTAAGAATATTGAAGATAGTAATGAAAAAGGTTTTGTGATTGAGAAGATAATGGTGAATATTGGAAGTGGTAAAGAAAAGAGCATAACACAACTTTTTAACTTCATTGTAGCAAGTTTTGTAATCAAGGAGAATGTAGATAATGTAATAGACAACTTGCTCCCTACCTTGTTGGTTGCGGCATGCCAACATGACACCTAGAGCATGATCGGAGGTACATATGTATAGCATATAAGGGATCACCCTCATGAGGAGGCATGAGCACAAGTGGTGATAAAATATACTACTTGAGACATTTGAAGGCATTCTGGAAATTTTTATCCTAACTAAACTGGGTTTCTTTTGAAGGAGATGATGAAAAGGTTGGCAAAAACTAGAAATTTGTGAGATGAAATGAAGGAAAACCAAAGTCGGCCTTGAAGACTATGAATTTTATAGAGATTAGAAGGGGAGGGCTATTAAGGATGGATTTTATTTTTGTGGGGTCAAATTTAATTACCCTAATAGAAATGATGAAGCTAAGGAGTTTAGTGGTTAAAACCCCAAAAACACACTTAGGAGGATTGAGATGAAGGAAGAATTGGATGATTCATGTGAAGAGGATTTCAAGGATAGAAATATGGTCTTGTCGATGCTTGGATTTACCCAAGAGGTCATCAACGTAGTCCTCTATAATTTTATGGATGAGATCATGGAAGATATAGGTCATAGCGCATTGATAGGTGGTCCCCACATTTTTCAAATTGAAGGGCATGACACGATAGTAGAAATTTCCCCAAGGGGTGATGAAATATTTCTTATGTTAGTCTTTGGTGCAATGAGAATCTGATTATAACCAGAAAAACCATCCATAAGAGAGAGAATTTCATCTCCGGTTGTTAAGTCGACTAACTAATTGATGTTGGGAAAGGGAAATTCATCCTTAGGGAAAGTGAGATTTAAATCTCAAAAGTTGAGTACTGAGATGCAAAGCTTTACGGAGGATTTAGCAATAGGTACAATGTTGGAATCCCAATGTACATAGTCAATGGGTTAGATGAAGTTGGCTAAATGAAGGCATTATAAATCCTCTTTGAAAAGGAGGGAAATGTGTAGATGCATGTGGTGTAGCTTTTGATTAACCAATCGAGTGTCGGGGATGGTGACGATGTTATGGAAAATTATTTTAGGATCAATACCCTGCATGTTGGCATACAACCATGTGAAGGTCTGGATAATCTTGGAAAGAAATGTGGTGAAGGCTTCTAACTCTTACGAATAAAGATATTGGCCAACTTTGAGGATGCGGGGTTCTTGCGAAGTCTCTATATTGATGTCAATGGTGGATTTTTTGAGAAGGGTGGATGTGTCCGAGGTAAGGCCTTATGAATATGGGAGTCCTCTACTCCCATGTAAGAAAGAATGGAGTCGTAATCATTGCATTGGAGAATGTCGATGGTAGGGAATCCTCCTCTACCATGTCAGGGAATATGAGAGGAAGGGACCTAGTTTCATCCCCAGTTTGGTAAGTGACTGGTCCTAAGGTGATGGTGGAGATTTAAAAAATTTAGAAGAAAGGGACATGATGTCATCCATGTCCATGGAATTTTTGGATGGAGGAGTGGATGATGAGTCGATGTGCGTGGGACATGTAGAAGAAGGTTGTGTAAGGGATTTGGTGGGTTGTTCTTTAAAACCCAACCAGAAATTTTCATGAGGCTTGTGGGATTGGTTAACGATAAGATCATACATACCTTGTTCATAATATACAAGACTAAATCCCTTCCATGCATAGTGGTGGAGGTAGGTGTTGGTGAAGGATTTTTATAGAGGAATTCAAATCCATTAGTATATGATTTTGTGGGGTTGATTGTTAACATGGGAGGAAGGGCGATTGATGCCACTCTAGATGAGATTGGTTTTAAAATGGGGTAGGCCAAAGGAAATGATATACATGATGTTTGATTGATACATAGGTGCTTTATTTCATCTACCAAGATGATTAGGTGAGGAAGAGAATGGAGAGTGAAGAATGGATACTCCCAAGAGATAGATGATGCATCACATTATCATGATATTTTTCATTAGGTAGCTTGCATGTAGGCACAAAATATACGGTAGATGATTTTTAGGAGGGTTCTTACTTTGGGATGAGGACATCATTTGGCTGATATGTCGTATGACATGCCTTGAATTGAGAAAGGTTAGCAAGGAGTGTATGGATTATCCCTTCATGTTCGTATTTGAAACAATGATGGAGAGTGGATGGGACGTAACATATGGCATGAATCCATGGGTGTCTAAGAATAAAGATATATTTAAACTCCACCTCAACGATGTAGAATACTTTGTTGGTATCCAAATTTTTCTCCCTTTCAAGCCGAGCATCATCGAGAGAATTTAACATAGAGCTTAGAGATAGATTGATCATTTTGTATGTCATTTTGTAGCCAGGATGAGATCTAACTAGCCCTTTGTCACTCAAATTTGTGGAGAGATGGATAACACCTTAAAGAGGATTTGACCTATCCTACCTACTTTAGGTTGTGCCTTTCGACCGGGGTGAGAGGACCGTAGTGTAACCTCTATTTGATGAAGGAGATGGAGATATCCTTCTTTTGCATAAATTTTAAGAAGAAAACCTTGGGAAAATACAGTCAATACTCCATAATTTAACTCTTAAGATTTGTCACTTCTAAAATATGGACATACTTGTTATCCAAAATTCACCCCTAAAGGTAATTTTGATAACATGCATCGAAGTATTCGATCCCGAGCAAGTAGATTGATTCAAGGCAAAAATCATGTTTTTGGGGCCCCCTCGGCTTTTCTCTAACTCTCCCATCCAGGAAGAAATCCCAACGAGTTAGAAAAAATGAAAAAAATGCAGAAAATAAGGTTGCAGGACTGTTTTAAAGCATTTCGGGTCGTACTGAGGTTTGTCGTACCAAGCTTGGGGCCGAAAAAGAAAGAAAATCAGCTAAGTCAAACATTTTTGTCCTAGGTGGTCTGCAAGAGCGGTTGGGACATCGGGACGAGTGGGACGCGAAAAGGTGAAATGGCGAAAAGCGAGGAAAAAATGTTAAATATTTTGTTTCATTTGGTCCGAGACAGTTGGGACAAAAGTATGTGTGGGACATGAATCAACCGGTTAACCGAAAGACAGTCCATTTCGGGTGGTTCGAGAGAGATTTGTCCCAAAGGTCCGGGACAGATTGGGACAAAGGTATGCGAAGGACATAAAAGGGTGAAAAAAAAGCTGCAAAGCAGGAACAAGGAAGCTAGAATTGGCCAAAGTAGGAGATTTTCATCTAGGATAAGCTGGGACAAAGGTACGCGAGGGACGTGTGGGACGTGAAAAGGCTGCAAAAGGGAAGGACTTAGAAATTTTTTAAAGTTTCGGTCAAAGTTTTCAAGGTAAAATTTTTGGCCCGCTGCCCCACCATCAAATCAAATCTTGACACGTGTCATCCAAGTGGAAGAGCATGGGGGGGAAATGGGAAATTTTCCCAAAGTGAAAAATGCCAAACTTTCGTAGGGAAAAGTGTGCCCTTTAGGCCCGAGCCAATAAAATAGTGCCACATGTCCAAGTGGCAAAAAATTTAAAGGAAGGGCCCGAAAGAAATTTTCAAAGGATGATCCCATGGATGAATCAGATCTTGACATGTGTCATCCAAGTGGCGGAGGACGGAAAAAATTCAAAAAAAATTTCAAAATGCAAAAAGAGGTAAAATTTCAAATTTTTGCCTGCCGATCCAATTTTGGCCTGTTTTTGCCCTAAAACTTCAGATCGCCCTAAATTTCGATCCAGAGCTCGATTTTTCACGTTATTTATATCAATGGAAAGATGGAAAAATTCTCTACATGATTCCAGGGTCAGTTTTGTATTTTGGTTCAGTTTGGAGAGAGAAAATCAAGAAACATCTCTGGCACATGGTAATGGCCAGAAATGACATTTCAACAACTAGTTTTAATGCAACATGGGTCGCATTCTTCTCCAGCATGGTAAAAAATGTCAGGGCATGGGTTTGTAAGGATGCCCATGCTATTTTAATGCATCTTCATTCAATGAGGAATGGCTCCCACATTTTTACACGTTTTCTCTCTCCTGGGCTCGACCCATGCATTGTAAAAGCCAGATTTGGCTCATTTTTCAAAGGGTGGTTCATCTTTTCTACTGCTCTCCTTTCTTTTCTTCCCCAGGGTTGAAAATGGAGTTTGAACCTCCTCCCCTACTCTGTAATGGAATTTTTTCCTTTTACCATTAAAATGATGTTCTGTGCAAACTTCTGGAGCAACAAAAAACGTGTTTTGTGATGCATCTGTCCATCCTTGCTCGTTTTTTGCTTGTTTTCTTCTTGCCTCTCTTCATTGCAGGTATTTGTGCACGTTTAAATGTTCATTGCAAGGTTGGAGCTATGTTCATAGTAGTTTTGATAGATGTTCAAGCATTTTCCTTCTCTGGTGTATCACCGTTTTAGTGTAGGCTTTTGTTCTTTCTCTCTCTCTTTCTCTCTCTCCCTATCTCCTTGGAGGTTAGATTAGGATTAGATTAGCTTGCCTGCACTGGAACAACTTGTGGTAGGTAGTTTAGGAAGAGGAACCAGCCTTCTCTAGAGATTCCTTTCTCATTTTGCAAGTCCCACACTTGGAGAAAGGATTCAATGTTGTGCAATCACACTGGATGCTAGTATGATCAACCTAGAAATTTGATCAACATCCAGGGGGTGCTGCTGATTTGCACTAACAGTTTTGGCACGCCCGGTGGGACTTAGAGGTCTTCCACTTCATCTTTTGTAGGTTGGTGTGTTCCTGTGAAGATTTCAACCTTTGGAGGCATTGCAAACACATCTGGCGACTCCATCGATCAAAGCAACCCATTTTCGAAGTTGCGAGACCTATTTTCATCCATTCCCATCCATCCTTCTTTCCATCCCTTTCATTCTTTTCCATTCCATGAAGTTGTGCAATTATGACTTCATTTCCATCATGGAACTCACATTTACAACAACAACAATGTTTCCCACCTCCAACATGTTTTTTAAATCCTCCAAATTAGCATTTTGAACAAATTCAGAATCAGCATACATACCCATATGAGCAGCAATGCCAAAATTAGTTTGGCTATGGAGCTTTCCAAGAGCAAGAGTATGCATATAATGAAGACCATCAGATGCAAGATGCTGGTCTGTTGGAGAAAATCCAAAAGATGGAGGTAAACATGGTGCAGTCCAACACTCAAGCACAAATGAAAGCATTTGGAATCGGTTGTGGAACACCTTATCTATGGGTGGGACCTTTTCCAAGGCATTACAGCCCTCAAGAGAAGCTTGACTTCATGATTGCAACACTTCCATTGCTTGCAAAGTGGATTGAAGGAATAGAGGTGTATGAGAGGAGTATTTAGCAACCTTGTCAATGGGTAAGCACGCCATCTCATGCCTTTCTTTTTCCTCTTTCCCAATCTATTTTATCTTAGCAGTGTCAAGTTTTAAACTCTCCATCTGTTGTCCCAAGTGTTGAATCCATTTCTCCATTCCCTATTCTTCCACCACACCTCAATTCTTCTTTCCCCTTTCCTTCCAAACAGTCATCCCCTCCACAAAAGCTAACAAAAATACCCTCTCCTCCAAAGAAACAAGAGTTTCTACCTCCTCCACCACCACGAAAATTGCCAAGCCATTTGAGTTACAATCCACTTATCCTCTTGCATTGCCAAATCCATGTTGGGAGGATAAAAATCAGAATGCCAGTCAAGGATAACAACAACAAAAGAAAATCCAAACAAAGATGAAGAAATTCAAAGTCTGAAGAGTTGGGCTCTTAAATTTGGGATGACAAAGATCCCCTTGATGGTTAAGCCTTTAGAAGAGGTTGGAGTTGGAGAACAGGTGGTGGTTAAGACTGATTTTGTTGCAACAGGAGAAGAGCAAAAAGAAGAAGTAGATCAACAATCAGTTTGCTCAGAAAGTAGTGTCCATGTTGGCACTCTATTTGAAGAGAATGCTGATTCAATTCAAGTTGCACAATCAGCCATGGAGGAAGAAAGCTCTGAAGAAGATCTTGCAGTTCCAACTTGTCCTCTAGAGCAGCAGATCGAAGAGTTTGACTTAACAAACTTCGTGCTAGAGGAAGAGTTCTATCAAGAGCAAGATTGTCTTCAAGTAGTAGAGGAGGAAGTAGCTGCTCCAAATCCAAAAGAAGAGGAGCACATTCTAGTTGTGGAGGAGAAAAGTGCAGATCCAAAGGCTTTGAGCACAAAGTAGGTTATAGAAGAACCTTCAGTTCTTCTTTCTACTTCATCTCTCTCAAGTTCTAGTACTGAAGAAGAGTTTGATCTCTCAAACTCAATGTTGGAGGATGAAAGAAACCATGGTGATCAAGTTGCAGATCAAGAGAACACCATGGGAGAGGTTGAACATTTGCAGTAGGACAGCAATGAGGCAGTTTACCTGTCTGATTTGGAGGACTGTTTTGATGAAGAAGAACCGGTTGAGTTTCCACCATTCTCTCTTTCATCATCCACGTTCCAAACACAAGAGCCTGCTGTCATGGAGGAGAGCATTCATTTGCAGCAGCCTGCATCTTATAGCAGCTCTTTGGAACCAAGATTGGAAGATTTTAATCTTTCATGTTCTTCATTGGAGGAAGAGAAAGGGCAAAAAGGTTCTACCATTGCTTCCACATCATCCATTCAAGAGGGTCTACAAGAGAACTCCATTCTTGGAGTTGAAAAACAGGGCAATGGGCATACTCAAAGGACCATACCTTGCCCAATAAGGTATTTGACTTCATTGGAGTCAAAGGAGAAGTCACAACCAGTCATGCTTGCTTCTAAGCATGAGGGTGAGCTACAAAGTACCAAGGATCAGCTGTCATACCTCTTCAATCCAAATGCAGAGCAACTAAAAGAGGTATTGGATTTGTTTTTAGTTGACACCTTGATGATTTGGGTGGAAGACCAGCTTCTTGTTGATTTTCCATTCATCCAATCAGCCATGTTCAATGCCAAATCAGTTGCATGGTTGCCAATTTTGAAGAAAGGAAGCTATTTCTCCCAACCGATTCTTTGGGTTTGTTTAGCCCATTTTTGCTTCCAGTTAGAGTAGGATTGTTAGTTTTGCTTTCATAAAGTAAAAGAAGTGTTTGTGCACACTCTGCATGTTCCATTTGGAGCATGTATGATTTTTAGTTTTGTACATAGTTTTGGTGCTACTCTGGTTTTACTCTTGCATTTTGCATACCCATTCGGATGGGATTCAAGTGGCTCGAGAGAAGTTTTCAAACTTCGAGATCAGATCGGTTGCAGAGCTACAACTCATGACTCCATGCACAATGGATGCTTGAGTGCAATCGGTAACTTCATCCAACAGCAAATGACCTCATTGAGTCACCAAAATTGTTATCCAAAATTCACCCCTAAAGGTAATTTTGATAACATGCATCAAATTGTTCAGTCCCGAGCAAGTAGATTGATTCAAGGCAAAAATCATGTTTTTTGGGGCCCCCTCAACTTCTCTCTAACTCTCCCATCTAAGAAGAAATCCCAATGAGTTAGAAAAAATGAAAAAATGCAGAAAATAAGGTTGCAGGACTGTTTTAAAGCATTTTGGGTCGTACTGAGGTTCATCGTACCAAGCTTGGGGCCGAAAAAGTAAGAAAATCAGCTAAGTCGGACATTTTTGTCCCAGGCGGTCCGCGGGACAGTTGGGACGTTGGGACGCATGGGATGCGAAAAGGTGAAACAACCAAAAGAAGGAAAAAATGTTAAGTCTTTTGTTTCACGTAGTCTAGGATAGTTGGGACAAAAGTACACGTGGACGCTTGAATCGGCAGTTCACCGAAAGCAGTCCATTTTAGGCGGTTCGGAGATATTTGTCCCAGGCGGTCGGGATAGTTGCGACAAAGGTACGCGAGGGCGTGTGGGACACGAAAAGGAAAAAAGTCACAAAGCAGAACAAGGAAGCCCGAATCGGCCGAAGGGAGATTTTCATCTAGGACAGCCCGGAAAAAGGTACGCGAGGGATGTGTGGGACGTGAAAAGGCAAAAACACCGCAAAAGGGAAGGACTTAGAAATTTTTTTAAGTTTGGTCAAAGTTTTCAAGGTAAAATTTTTGGCCTCTTTGCCCCACCATCGAATCAAATCTTGACACGTGTCATCCAAGTGGCGAGTGTGGGGAAATGGAAAATTTTCCCAAAGTGAAAAATGCCAAACTTTCGAAGGGCAAAGTGTGCCCTTGAGTGCCCAAGCCAATAAAATAGTGCCACGTGTCCAAGTGGCAAAAAATTTTAAGGACCGAAATAAATTTTCAAAGGATGAGCCCGTAGATGAATCAGAGCTTGACACGTGTCATCCAAGTGGCGGAGCATAGAAAAAATTCAATTTTTTTTCCAAAATGCAAAAAAGAGGTAAAATTTCAAATTTTTGCCCGCCGATCCGATTTTGGCCTATTTTTGCCCTACAACTTCAGATCGCCATAACTTTCGATCCAAAGCTCAGTTTTTCATGTTCTTTATATCAATGGAAAGTTGGAAAAATTATCTACATGATTCTAGGGTTAGTTTTGCATTTTGGTTCAGTTTGGAGAGAGAAAATCAAGAAACATCTTTGGCACATGGTAATGGCCAGAAATGACGTTTCAACAACTAGTTTTAATGCAAAATGGGTTGCATTCTTCTTCAACATGGCCAAAAATGTCAAGGCATGGGTCTGTAAGGATGCCCATGCTATTTTAATGCATCTTCATTCAATGAGGAATGGCTCCCATGTTTTTACATGTTTTCTCTCTCCTGGGCTCGACCCATGCATTGTAAAAGCCAAATTTGGCTCATTTTTCAAAGTGTGGTTCATCTTTTCTGCTCTGCTCTCCTTTCTTTTCTTCCCCAGGGTTGAAAATGGAGTTTGAACCTCCTCCCCTGCTCTGTAATGGCATTTTTTCCTTTTACCATTAAAATGATGTTCTGTGCAAACTTCTGGAGCAACAAAAACGTGTTTTGTGATGCATCTGTCCATCCTTGCTCGTTTTTTGCTTGTTTTCTTCTTGCCTCTCTTCATTGCAGGTATTTGTGCACGTTTAAATGTTCATTGCAAGGTTGGAGTTGTGTTCATAGTAGTTTTGATAGATGTTCAACATTTTCCTTCTCTGGTGTATCACCATTTTAGTGTAGGCTTTTGTTCTTTTTCTTCTCTCTCTCTCTCTCTCTCTCTCTCTCTCCTTGTCTCCTTGGAGGTTAGATTAGGATTAGATTAGCTTGCCTGCACTGGAACAACTTGTGGCAGGTAGTTTAGGAAGAGGAACCAGCCTTCTCTGGAGATTCCTTTCTCATTTTTGCAAGTCCCACACTTGGAGAAAGGATTCAATGTTGTGCAATCACACTGGATGCTAGTATGATCAACCTAGAAATCTGATCAACATCCAGGGGGTGCTGCTGATTTTCACTAACAATTATTTCAAAACAAGGCTAAGGTTACTCAAGACATTATGAGATCCTGATTGTTTTGCATATTTTAGTAAATAGATTTTGTTCCTTTGTTGATATACAGGGAAAATAGGGGTAGTTCAGGATGGATTCATGGTTTTTGAATAATTTTGGTGGGAGATTAAGAAGGATAAATTTGATTATACTAGATCTCTGAGAAACTTTACAACAATGGATAACTCAACAACAAAAAAATTTAAAATAGTTAAGACGTTCCTTCAACCAGAAGGTGTGCTTTAATGGAGGCTCGAGATCAGCACGTTTTCACACAATATTTGAGAATCTAGCAAGAAAGGTTGAGTTAAAAGACTTAATAAAACACCAAAATATGTGATCAATCATGCCTAAGGTACAACCAAAGACTTATAGATAATATTTATCAAATAATGATAGTGGAACGATTTTAAATTTGTTCATATCATCACATGATGAAGGATCTTCTTGAAATGAAATTGAAAATGCCATTAAACTATCACACGGATGAGATCTTGTGTGATCTCACAAAGATTTCAATGTAAGATTGTAATAGGAAAAGAAAAACTACTTACGAGACATTACGAAACAAAGCATACACTAATTTCTCCAAGAATGACACAAATTAGTTTCAAAATTGATTAAATTAATTAGTAGGGGAAAGATTCTAGAGAAATATTAGTGCTTGTAAATGGCTATACATATGTAACCAACTTGACAAGATAGAAAATCTACCACAAAGGAAATTATCCATGTATCTTAGATGGGTTTCTCGAATATGGTTTTTCTCAAATTTTTCTTATGAAATTTAATCCCTGACCCTTTGTGAGATTATTCTCATTGCATTTATACATTTTACTCACTCAATTTCCCCCCCAAAAGAGAAGAATATTTGAGATACCTTTGCTTGTTAGAAATTTGTCTTAGAAAGTGACGTTTAACAAATTTTCATCCGAAAGCTGCCAAGTGGACTAATTGTGAACTGATCACGTTTCTTAGGCCCTTGACTAATGACTAGGATGCCATGCCACAAATTTTTAGCAATCCTTCTAATCATTCTGATTCTGTCATGTGAGAAATCCCCTTTTTAATCATTTTCCGGAGGCTTTGCACAACTAGATATGATAGGTAATCCTTTTCACTCTTGAGGCAACACCTTTTTCATCTTTTGCGCCTCTACAACTTTCATCATTTCATCCTTTTCCCTTTTCTTTCCTCTACAACTCGTCCGCATCCATCTTCTCTAGTAATTCTTGTTTTTGCAAGTGCCCGAGCAATTCCAACTTCAAAATATTGATCTTAACAATCCTTGGACTCACAAATTAAGTTCTGAATCCATTCAATGGCACTTTATAGACAGAGACGACAAGGAATTTCATCAAAAATGATGAAAAATAGTGTGTATTCGCATCTCTAAGAGTCTTGGAGCAAAAATGGTAGAAAAATAAATGCAATAGATAGTAACCATTGATTCTGCCCCTTTTCTACTTTATTATATAACCATCCATGTGTTTCCTTAGCACAAATACAAAGGAGAAGTATAGGGGAAAGCTTCCAAACAAGCATAGGCCTTCCACGTGCCCTAAGCCCAAGAAAAATGCCTTTTGGTGTTTGAAAAAGTCTCAATAAAAAGGAGCCAGTGGAAGCCTCCACATGTTGCCTTGGTACACCTTTTATATGGTCCTTAAAAGTAGAGACCCTGAACAAGTGCGGGCTCACCATGTGTCTCAGTCCAGTAGAGTTGTTAAAAAAATTGAAGAATCAACAAAAGACGCCATGTGTCTAGGGTGTGAGACAATTTTCCTTGGCCGTTGAAAAGTCCAAGAAAAGGTAGAGTGAGTGGAAGCCTCCAAGTGTCGTCATGGTTCTTCTTCAAAATAAAATTTAGGGGCTGGTCCCCAAACAAGCACGGTTCCTCCATGTGTCCTAGGCCTTAGAAGATTGCTTTGGAAATTTTAAGTATAGATCAGAGCCAGCCGAAGCCTCCACATGTCTCCCTATCGCAATTGTTAAGGTGGGACCCTAAGGCTAATCCTCAAATGATCAATTTCCCCCATGTGTCCATGGTCCATCAAAATTGTACTAGCTGTATGAAAAAATCAGTTTAAGTTTGGGAAAGGCAACGAGAACCTCCATGTGTCTCCCGATGCAACTCCAAGGCCAAACCAAAAGGTGAATCTTCAGATAAGTTCCAACCTTCCACATGGAAAATTTTTGAGTTGAAGCAAGCCTTAGAGTTTCCAAAGTGCCCCGCCAAGCTACACCCAACTAGAAAGGGCTATGTTTCCATAGATTTGAGATGTAAATTTGTGGGAAAATACACCGTCAAACCATTTGTAAAATGTAGGAAAATCACCATTTGCACCCTAGAATTAAATCCTTCTTCAAGGAATGAGAATTTTGACATAATATAAGGCCCAAATAGGATTCTCTGAGCCATATCCAATCAAATTTTCATAGATATTTGGGAAAAAAATGATAGGGACAACAAAACATGACTGTGGAAAATGGAAGGAAAGGAAAAAACCAAGTTTACGCCCAAGTTATAGATTCTTTCTCATGGACAAAGGAACAAAAAAAAATTCTAGAATTTTAAGTGATCCTTGACCAAGGAAGGGACTGATCATGGCAACCAAATGGGGGACAAATTTTTATGCATCAATACAGGGAGATAGAGAAGATGACAGAGCCCACAAACTGAAGAACTTTAAGGATAAATGGGGTGAGATCAATTTGAGCACCAACATCGGCTCTGAATCGGGGATGGGCACTCCCTACAAGTGTCACAAGAACAAATAGAACATAATAAGTGCTAAAAACAACCATTAGGAAATAGACTCAAAGAATAAGCTTATAGAATGAGAATAATAACCAACTCCCCTAAGGATGAACCGAGAAACTAGCAAAACCAGGTCACCAAGGACCAGAACGAACAAAAACACAAAAGTAGAATGAAAACAAAGAACTATACACTATATAATGGAGTATACCTTGATTATGAGAAATCAATCAAGGAAATGTTTCAAATGCATGCCATTAATAGGAAATTCAAGAAATTCCCCATCTAATTCTCTTAGGAAGAAGGTATTCCAATTCAAATATCAATTAATTAAGGGCCCATCCATAATGCATCAAATTTACCATGCTTTCCCTTATCTTCATGCCTGCTATCCCATAATAGCACAATATCCCTAATCTTTGAAAGCTATTAGAGTCACCTTCTTGTCAAATAACTTCAACTTTTCTCTGAACTTCACATGCCTATGATGGGATGCTCTTCTTTCTTCATCTAACTTAATAATCTGATTGATTCGAGCATCATAAGGAATAACTTCTTGATCTTCCATTTGTTGAACAAACTGAAATGAAGACAATTGTAAATGAAGAGGCAAAGTAAAGCTCTAGTTCTATATACCAACTCAAATGGGATTTTACCAAGTAGCTCTTTTTGACAGTGATTCTATCAGCCCAAACATCAAACTTGGTTGCTCACCCCACTTCTTTTATTTGGCTCTGTTGGTTGGATATTTTGTCAAACCAAAATATGAGGTTCAACCACAGTACATGGGATTGAATCCCTCCTCAAAGACAGGTGAGGCTGCCTATTTATTGCTAATCTAAAACACAGTAAATAATATATACAATATTCACACTAATCTAACCATTGGGGGTTGGGATGAAATCCCGAAATCCACATTCACACGATTCAAGGATATTGCTTTCGTACATGAAATAGGTTAGAAACTATTACAGTGAAAGAAGCACGGTAGAAAAGAAATGGGAGAAACGTATTTTCTTTCGAGTAAACACAGAGCACGAAATAATCATACGAGTTTTAGATCACAGATATAGTGTCCGAGATAATTAGAAACACTGAGATTCTATGCAAAGAATAGCTTTAAGATCATGAACATAAGAACAATATCTTAAATAAGATATATTTCACAACACAAAGTCTGCAAAACAATATCAACTTCTATTCTTCAAAATGATTGAAAGAAAACACAAAGTTTTTCTCCTTTCCAATAGCCTCTTAATGCTTCAAAAATTCTCGACCCTTTAGAATGCACAAGCATCCCTTTTTTATAACAAAAGAAGCTAGAGTTTAAACAGAACAGATCCTGAAAAGTAGCATGCTAACTAGAGTTTCAGCTTTGCATGATTCTCACGCAGGAGATCAAGTCAAAGTATGAATTAAAAATAATGACAAAATGGAAATAAAAGATATGACATTCTAAAAATAGAAATGACATGGGACGTTGGAGCTCAATCCGAGTCATCATCTTTTGATTCTTCTCCTTTCTCTTCCTCCAGCTGAGACTGTTTGTTCCGGAACTCCTGGAACTTCCGAATAATGCCTTGCATTTCATTTTCCTCAGGTGCAGTGGAATGATCATTCCACATTTCGCAGGTCTCATGGATATCACTGGCACAGCCGGGAAGTTTCTTCAATCTTTTACTGAGCTTTTTTAAGGCCTCCAACGTATGTTCAATCCTTACAAGTGACCAATGACTTCAAGGTCGAATCCATCTACAGGTTCATCTGAATAGTCTCTTGAACTTGTTTGAAGAGATCATCTGCTGATAGGGCACTTGAGTTCCCAACTGACACCTTTGGACAAATCTTAAGCAATTCTTCTTCCAGATCACTTTTCCCATCGATCAATTTATCTCTTGATTCTCTCAACTTGCTGCAGGCTTCGTTGAGGATCTTTACTCTGAACTTGATGGCCTTGATCAGCTGAAAGTGTTTATCTGTATGTGGAAGAACGCCTTCTTCTACCAAGAGATGTGCTGGTATTTGCTTTAGCACTTGGAGAGCTTCACAAGTCAAATCAAGCTGTCCAAGTTCTTCAGTGAATTCCTCATCCATCTTCTCTCCTTCCTTCTGAATCTCTGCCAAGGACTGATGAACTTTCACCACGTCTTGAATTACTTCCTTCCCTCGTTGGAGCAACTTTTGGATCCACTCATCAACCACCCTTCCCTTTTTAGCGATCTTCTCAATCGTAGGCACCGATGAGAAATCGAATCCGGCAGAAGCAGAAGCAGATGGTATGGATTCCAGGGGTGTTGAGAGTTTAATCAAAACCTCTGTCAACTGCTCCACTTTTTCCTTAAACTCATCTCTGCTGACCTTTGTTTCTTTCAACTTTTGGCACAGCACGTCTATGGAAGCCCGTGCATCTTGTTGCGCTCCTTCTGTTGTTACTTTCCCTAGAGCCACCTTGGTGATCTGATAATCAGCAGCTGTTACATCATCCCTAGTTTTGTCAGCTGAGGGAGTGGCAATCTCTGCGAACTTATCTCCTGAAGCATCTACCAAAACTCTTGAAACTGTTTTGGGTTTCTTGGCTGATCTGATAGAAGCCTTGAGTGAGCTGAAATCAAAGGTGGTAGGGGTACAATCACTTTCCTCTTCCTCGGAGTTTGTTCGAGTAGCCATTGTGGTGTATCGGAGAAGCGCCAACGTTGTAAGAATGGCGGTATTCTACTCTCGGGGAGCAGATTCTACTATTGGAGGGGAACAGTGAGTCAACGTGGTAGTAGGTGCAATGAATAAAGGCACAGGTTGTGGGGGAGTGTTGGTGATCACTTGGGTTCCAGTAGAAAGGGGTGAGAGCCCAGAGAAAATATTGGCCATGCTTGAAGAAGTGGATGGGGAATGAGGAGGCTGAAGTGGTTGTTGAGGGGGAGGCACAGATTCAGTCTCCAAAGCCTTGACCGCCAGGGATAAGGTCTCTTCAGTTGAGCAATCAGCAAATGGTGAAGTCAAGGGCTGACTTCCTCCTTCTTCCAAATTAATTTCTCCTATTTCTGGTGGTGTTGGTGATTCTGGCACATCCACCGTTTGAGTTGGAGAGACAATTGAAGAGATTTGTCTTTCTTTCCTCTTCTTGGGAATCTTGATTTTTATAGACCCCCCAGTAGATTCCTTGTCCTTCTTCTTTTTGGAGGGCCCCGCCTCAGGAGCAGCCAATTTTGGAAACTTGTCATCTTTAAAATTCATGCCCCAAGAAGAGAGCCATTTCTTTGTATGAGCCAGAATTAGGGCTGACCTATCGGTGATAGAGGATTTTTCGCTAGCCGACCAATCAATAGGCGGGAAAACGTATCGATCTTCATTAAGCCCATCATAGGACATATCTAACACACTTTCATTGTCCCTTATACCATCGGCAAATCAGAAATCTCTAGCGTCTCGAATCTCATCAATAGTTAATCTGCTTTATGATCTTTTGCGAACCGCAACTCGTTTGTGAGATCCACCCGAGATATCCTCAATGTCGGGCTGTGCACATGTAGGGCTCCATAAGTTCTCAAGTACTCCTCGGATGTCAAAACCATCCCGAGACTTCATATGCTTCTTTAATTTTCTCCCGGAGTTCACATTCGACATTTTTAGCTTTTGCCCTTTGTTGAGCAAGTATATCTCCCAATAGAAATTGGGAAGGATCTGTTGCCTTATGCTTGCTCTGTTGGAATTTGTGGAAATCCAATAGCTGTCGACCAATTCTATTAGTATCAATCTATCGCCCGGGATAACGAGGCGAGACGGAAAGGTTCTCGGAGTACATGACCGTTCGAAGGTAGGTAAACTTCTTGAAGCTGTAAGAAGATACATCCCCACTTAGATACTTGACCCATGCCTCGTCGAGACCCTTGTCTTTCTACTACGGATTGAGTGGCGAGATGTTTTCGTAGAAAAAGGCGTCATTTACCCTCCTAAAGTGATCCTTGGACCCCTTCTTCGTTATTTGAGGATAATACTTATAGACTGGATTTGTGGTTCTACTTCCTTTAGTCTCCAACCCTGGATAACTCCTCATCCCAGCTGCTGCATAGGCCACATATGAGAACATATAAAACTTTCCGGTTGACAGGACCGTCATCATCTGGGAATCAATTTCATCACTGATCAGGGTTCCCCAGTCAATCCCTTGCTTATTCTCCCTAATGGTGACCATAAATTGGTACATCCATCCATGAAATAAATTTGATTCCGGCAAGCCAAACACCGGCTCGGTGAGGGTGATAATATCGTTGATTTCTTGGATGAAATCCGATCTAGGGATAGTTCTTGGAAATCTAGATATTCTTGGTTTTCCTTAACCAAGAACTTCTTATTAACATCCTTAATGCAATTCTCACAGTTCTTGTCCCGGGCCTTGAGCCAATTTCATGTCTAGGGCTCCATACTCTTCAAAATTTGGTAGTTTAGGAGATCATCCAAATAAGCCCCATCTAGTTTGATAACTACTTCACCACCTGATTCCTTACGGACCGAGAAGTGAGTCGTAGCTGGATGCACACGCCAAAACAAGCTCTGGACATTGGGCGGACATGGGAAGCCGCTGCAAGGGCAAGCCACTATTAGCTAAAGCCACCATCCATGGGGTTTGAGAAGAACTCTTCACCCTGTTCCAAAATCGTCCATATCTATGTTGCCCATCTCAAAGTATCCACGATATCATAATTACAGTCGATATATGACGGGGATTCTGGTTTCTTAAATTTGTATTTCATCCTGCTAGATTTTTCGGCCTTCTCCTGTACTGAACCAGGATCCGACATGAAGAATATTGGAAGAAGAAAGGCTCGGAACTCCGGAGATGCTGTGCACACTGAAAAACCTGATTGACGGAAGGCGTCGGAAGAAGCGAAGAACCCGACACGCAGAAGAAGATATCGGAAAACTTTGAGAACCCGACAGGTCTGATATGTCGGAGTCTTGGCGAAACCCGACACTTGCTTTCAATGGCGGAAACAGGGGAAAACCCGGCACTTGCTGTTAATGACGGAACCTGAAGAAAACCCGGCGTCCACTGTGGATGGCGGAACTTAGGAGGTGCCCGGCACCCACTGTTGAGGTCGGAATGTTGAAAAACCCCGTCACTGCGAGCTTCCTTTGTATTTCGGACTTTTGAATCTGCAATACAAACTTCAAAATCCGGGAAACAAAAACAGAGCCTTTCCTTTGAATTTCTACATACACATCTTCCTTTCTTTTTTGTTATTCATATTCCATACATTATGCAAGTAATTGGAATTTGGAAGGAACAGCACCAATTGATAATCTCAAAAAGAAAATAAACCCTAAAAACCCAAAACCCTTTCCAAAACAATACAGAACGAAGAAGGAAGAAAAACCCTCAACAAGCTCAAAGCAAGAAATTGGAAAGAAAATATACGTGATCGATCCAGAGAAATCAAGAATAAAGAAGAGCGAAAAATACCTTCGATTCGAGACAAGTAAAATCGAAAACAAGCGATCCGATCAGTACGCGAGTTTGCGGGTTTTGGAGCGGAAGAGCATGCGAAAAATCCACGAATTAAAAATATGAGCGGTAAAAATGGCGTGGATTTTTACGTATTTATAAGAAAATTAGTAATAAATACGCTCCCGGCAGCACGTGCCGACTCACCAACCATTCGGCATGAACGCCACGTCAGCGTGTTGGAGGAGTCCAAAAACCCGACACGAGGAGATTTAGTGCATTTCGGGTTTCGGGCCGGAAAACATGGAGCACAAAACATGTTTTGGTACATGAATGTTCCGATGCATTGAACTTCCGAAAACCCGATTACTAAGGATTGTCTTAACACAGGCGGGTTTCGGGTTTGGAAGTCACGCGACACAAAGCATGTCTTAACACAAGTATGTTCCGATGCGTTGAATTTCAAAACCCGATTTCAAAGGATTTTTTCAATACAAGGCGGGTTTGGGTTTCGGAGGTCATAAGACATAAAGCATGTTAAAACTTATGTCAAGTCATTAGTAACACCCGAAAACCCGATTTGCTCTAAAAGAGATCATAATGCAAAATCACTTCAAAAATTTTGTAGGGGTTATCCGATCATTTCGTCGTGAACTCAAAACGGGGATAACAGGCTCTTAGGTTCTTCTAATGATCTCCAACAATTTTTTATTGCTGGACTCAACTTTTCCATTTCCTTGGGGATTGTAGTTAGAATCATATGTCAAATTGATTCCATACTCTTTGCACATTGCCACCAAATGTTTGACTCTAAATCTCTTGGCATTATCAACAAAAAATTTAGTTGGCACTCCAAATCCACATATGATTTGATTTATTATGAATTCCATGATGACTTAGTGTGTTGATTTCTTGGTGGGGATTGCATTCACCCACTTAGTGAAATAATCGGTGGCTACAAGAATCCATTTATAACTAGCACTAGAAGGATCAGAATTTTTCCCAATGAAATCCATTCCCATTTATCTAAATGGGGCTTCAAATGACATAGGATATAAAGGAAGGGAGCCTAAAGATTTCATTCTTCTAGAAAAACATTGGAAACTTTCACATTTCCTAACCAATATATTTGTATCTTTGAAGAGATTTAGCAACCAATAAATAGCCCCTGAAGCTTTTATGTGTTGTAACTCTTCCAACAAAATGTCCCCCATTAAATCCTCCATGGAGATCAGTAATTACCTTTGGGGCTTCATCCTCAACAATGCATCTTAAGATCACTCCCTCCGGGTTCTTCCAAGCTAACCCAAAATTAGTATTGACATATTTTGAGAGGCTAAATTAAGATCTCTTTTTTTTTTTTACTCAAATATTCAGGGCAACATCGATGTCCGAGATAAAATATTATATCCTTTACCTTTTAGAACTTACCAACTTTTCAAGGACATCCACCCTTTCTCCTTCTACTTCATTCCCTCAATATTCTGCAAGTTGCTCTCAGCCATAAGCTTAGCTAGGCCTAAACCTCTTACAAGTTTTTGGTTTGGATATCCATGTCGTATTCCTGCAACTTGTTCACCCATCTCGCATGTTTTTCTTGAGACATTAATCTATGATAAGATGTCTTTCACCATGGTGTGGGAACATAAGAAACAACTTTAGAGCTCAAGATGTAGGGTCTGAAAACCTTTGTTTCTTTCACCAAGGAAAATGTTTGCTTCTCCATGATGGTGTACTTCAACTCAGCTCCTTGCAATGCCTTACTGAAAAAGGCAATTGGTCTCTTAGCCCCTTCATCATCCTTCTGCAACAAAACAGATGCAATGGTGTTTTCTAAAGCAAAAGAGAACACTTGAAAAGGCTTCTTGTAATTTGGAGCTTCCAAAATAGGGGCATGCTTTAGTGCTTCCTTGATCCCATTGAAATCTTGAATGGAAGCTTCTTCCCATTTGATAACTTGGTCATTTTTCAGCATGCTAGTAATGGGGATGGTCAACTCAACAAAGTTAGACACAAATCTCCTAATAAAGTTTATTTTTCCAAAGAAGGATTCAACTCCCTTCTTAGTTCTAGGAATTGGAACCTTGCTGATGGTTTCCACTCTCTCGGGATCAATCATGATCCCTTACTTTGATACAATGTTACCAAGAAACTTTTCCTTTTACACTCCAAAGTGGAACTTCTTGGGATTAAATGATATGCCATACTCTACAACTCATCAACATTATCTCCAAGTGTTACAAGTGATCATTTCTATTTTCGCAAAACACGAGTTACATTATCTTGATAAACAATAATGAAATCATTGATATAACCGAGAAAATGCTACATCCATTGCTCTTTGGAAAGTTGATTCAACATTCATTAAGCTAAAAGACATCCCGACATAAACATAAGTTCCCAAGGAGTGGTAAAGGCAATATTTTATTCTTTTTACTCCTTCACAACAACTTTATTATAGCCAGAGAAACCATCCGAGTGGATAACAATTCAAAACTAGTTACCAATTCAATGATGCTTTATTCAAGTTCCACGAAGTCTATGCACAACCTTATATCACCATTATTTTTTCTAGTAGGTACTAAATTTGCAATCCAAGAAGAGTACCTTGTGGGCTAAATGATCCCTCCATCCCTCAACTTCTTCATTCTTCTTGCATCTTCAAAGAAAGGAGTGGATTGGTGGGCCTCTATTTTTTCCCTGAAAGGCTTACAATTAGATTCAAGAGGAATTTCATGTTGGAACAAATCTTCCCTGTATGCCTTCAATTGAGAGTACGACCAAGCTAGGCATTTTTGATATTTTTCAACAATTGAACATAGGACTGCTTCTCTTCCTTTCTAAGACTACTTCCTAACCATATTTTACATGGTTTTTCCTTTATTCCCTGTGTCACGCTCTTCCACATCTCTTGAAATCGACATAATTATTTTAATAATGAAATCAACATTATCAAAGTTTTATTCAAGAGCCACCAACCCTCTCTGGGAATCATGTTTGTCTTTAGTTGGATGATGTCTTTGCCGAATAAAGTTTCCTTTCCTTCAACAACACACACCATTGGTTCCCAATATATATTTTGGTCAACAAACTCTCCTTGGTTCTGTAGAAACCATTTCACCTGGGCATCATCATCAAACACTTGCCAATTTTTAACATTATTAGGGACAAATGGCCTTGTTTGTATTTCAACATCATACTCACAAAATGGAGATATTGTATAATTCCCAAATATGGATCCTAGCATTTCTAACTTGTCTAAAACAACATTAAACTTTCTATCATGGTGCAAAATATTAAAAGAGTCAAACATTTCAATCAAATCAAATACTGCATGCTTGTATTGTTTCATTCTTCGATTTTTAGTAACATTCAGTTTTATAATTTTCTTGACAATCAGTTTTGAATCCCCTTTGACAATGATATCCTTTATACCATATTTCCATGTAATTCTCAAGCCTAATAATAGTGCTTCATATTCAACAATGTTGTTAGTACATTCAAAGTTGAGTTTGAAAGAAAAACCAAACTCTTCTTGGCCTGGAGAAATCAGAACAATGCCAGCACCATTTCCAAACTTGGAACAAGCTCCATCAAATAACAAGGTCCAAGGTAAACCTACTTTTTCAAGACATTTACATTAATAAATCTTATGCTCTTTGCCATTAGCAAACCCAACAAAGTTATCAACATCTACATGAGCATACAACACTTCATAAGAAGCATTATTGGGATCTTGATAAGGTGTAACATCTTCTTCTCTCCATATAGCTTCACAAGGCTGCCTTCAATTGGAATGGTGGAAAAGACATATCCATATAAAAACTTCCACCAAAACTTGTAGCCCACTTTATTGATAATAACATACCCCATTTGGTAGGGAAATCAACAATAGAAACATCATGTTTCAAGTTATTGCTTGGATAAGATGCAACTTGTACCACCAAACCTTTTACACATCCTACAATAGCTACCTCTCTAGAATCCATTGTAGTACACTTGCCATAAGATGATATCACTTTAATGTTCAATTCATTCATGACATTTAAAGACATAACATTGCATGATGCTCGAAAACAAACATATGATTGTGCAATGATCATGTCCTTAATAATCGTTGTTGTAAAATTGGATCAACACTTAATTGAGACTCAACCAAAGATGTTCCCAAGTAAACTTCAAGTGGTTCACCTATCTCCTCCAATTTTGGTGGTTTTTCTAGGTCTACAATGGTTGAAGGAGGAGTGTTTATATTATTTATATTTCTACCTAGGTAACTTTTATCTTCCTCCAATCCCAAATACTCAAAAGCCCTCTTCTGTGCTTAGGAATCCTAAGCAGTTCATCAATTGGGACAAAAATCTTGATCTGACTCAAGACTTGGTCAATGCCATAAGGAATGTATTTGGGCAAAGAAAATTTGGAGAATGATTGAAAAAATCATCGGATGGCACAAGATTTTTCACATTTTGGGCATGGGTGGGAACACCAGTTCTACTTGAGACAGTAAGGCCTTTTCCAAATGAATCTTTCTTTAGAGTTTATTTTGGGACATTGGTGAGAATCGGGGTCTTTGGTTTGTCTTAAGGCCCCTGCCCCTTTGACAATTTTAGTTCTTGTTTTATGCTCTTTTTCTTGGGCAACAACAACATTCATTAACAATTTTCTATCCTCTTTCGATGGATTCCTCCATCATACTTATTAATCATTATAGCTCTTAAGTACTCAAAATCATTATTATAAAGTTCAAAATCTTGTACCATATCTATTTCTAAAGCATGAGAGGGAGGAAGAAGAGGTACCCAGTGAATGTAGTCCCAAAAACTTGCAACAGTTCTTGCACTTATTACTTCATTTGAACTTGCTCCTTGCTGTGAGCTTATAGAGAAATCCACCATGCATGCATCATCATTAGTGTTATCATCATCATCAGCTTCTTCAACTTGCTGATCTACTTCACATGGCGGGTGGGGCAAGAAACACTTGTCACACTAATCAATTTCATATGTCTCTTCAACACCAAAAACTTTGGCATTTAGAGGATCATGCACTACTCTATTTTCACTAGCTTGGCATTGTTTAGCTCCCATTGGTCCTTTACCTCTTTCATTAGATATATGATCATTTCTAGGATGATTTACAAATCTATCTTATCCTTGTTGCCTATGCTGACCTTGAGAACCTTGTCCAATTCCTTTCTCTACCCTGGCTAGCTTGTAAGAGATTTCTTTGACAACTCCGACCAAAGTCTGTACAACTTCCTCAAGATCCACAACCTTACTTGATTGAGGCTTCTCTAGGTTGATCAGTTTAACACCCTCCCTCTTAGGAGGTTTTCCAACTACTTTAATGTTGTTCTCAATTTGCAGAGCCATGGTAAAGGCCTACCTCAAAGTTCCAGGGTTCTTATCCCTCAAATAGTAAGCAACTTACGATCAAATGCATCGAATACTTTATCAAACATTATTCATCACATGGCCTCAAATTAATGGCATTCATCTTAATGTTTTATTAAATCTTGTATTAAAAGCATGCACTAATTCATTTAGATTCTTTTTATATTTTCAAATTATGATAAAAGAAACCTAGGGTTTGTTTTATCTCCATACTATAATCTAAAAGCATTCTTCATCTCAGTCCAAGAATCAATGGAATTATCTGGCAAAGATTTATACCAGTCCCTTGCATCTTCTTCTAGAGTATGGATAAACAATTTAATGTATACATCCTAAAATTATATTTCAAAGTTCTCCATCATATTGACAAAGATCTTCAAGTGTTGATCACTAGTGATTGTATTATTTCCTTGAAACTTAGGCACTCTATTTCTTACATCTTGTGGCACAACATTTGGGTAGCCAACCATACCTCTAAAATTGATGGGACCAAAAGTATTAACAACAAATGGAGGTCTGGGTGGAGGCTGAGCCATATTATTTTGAGGAGGTGACCTTGAAGGAGATGCAAACTGATGAGGAGTGAGAGGTGTGTGTTGTACAAGGATGCAATTTTCAGAATGACTTCCCTCTAAAGGATTTGTTTCTTGGAAAATACCAGGGCAGATTGAGAAGCAAATGTTTCAAATACAAAAGAAGGACCCTCTCTAGATGGAGAATTCAATTTAGCAAAGAGACTACCTGATTCAGAAGCACTTGAGTAAGTATTGCAATATTCAATCACAGGCTGATCAGTTTCACCAATGGAGATCTCTTTTCTTGATGCTTGATCTCCAAAAACTTTCCAAATTCTTCTTCCTTCGAATTAGGCTTTCCCAACTCTTTAAAAACCTTCTACTAGGGTTCTGGTGAAGACAGATCTTCTTCCTTCTAGCTTTGTAGAGATTAATGACAAATCTTACTTGATATATGTTAAGAGACTGGTATTTATAAAGATTTTAAACAACATGGAGTCATCACTAAGGATTTTCACCTTAGTTTATTCAAATGCACTATGAAATACTTATCAAATTTCTGTCAATACCGATTCATGCAAAGATTACAAGATCTACTCTTCTTCTACCAAAATTTATTAGGGATGATACAAAATTTAGTGCAATAACTGTATAAGCTGGAAATATTGCACTAAGAACTCACAACTTTAAACAATTCTTACAGATCTAAATAGATAATGATGTTTCAGCAATGTATTTACACTTTAAAATCTATAAAAAGCATTACCAGGGTCTGTACGTGTACACCTTTGTTCAAATACTTCAAAGAGTCCCAACAATGGCACCACCAATGTTGTTGATGGGCCAAATGGGTACGAACTGGCAAAAAATCAAAAAATTATCCATAACAAAGGTGCCACCAGTGTTGGTGATGAGCCAAATGGATATGAACTAGCAACAAATCAACAAATTATCCCTGGTAATGGTGCCACCAATGTTGTTAATAGGAAAAATGGGTATGAATTGGAAAAACATCAACAAATTATCCTCGAAAATGGCACCACCAATGTTGTTGATGTGCCAAATGGATATGAACTGGCAAACAATCAACTAAATTATCCTTGAAAACGGTGCCACCGGTGTTGGTATCCAAATTTGTTCTCCCTTTCAAGCCGAGTAGCATCATAGATTTAGCACGGAGCTTAGAGACAAATAGATCATGATGTATTTCATTTTGTAGCTAGGGATGAGATCTAATTGGCCCTTTGTCACTGAGATTTGTGGAGAGATGGATAGAAACTTCAAGAGGATTTAACCTATCCTCACTACTTTAGGTGTGCCTTTTGACCAGGTGAGAGGACCCGTAGTGTAACCTGTGTTTGATGAAGGAGATGGAGATATCCTTATTTTGTACAAATTTTATGAAGAAAATCTTGGGAAAATACGGTCAATACTCCATAATTTAACTCTTAAGATTTGTCACTTCTAAAAGATGGAGATACTTTCAAAACAAGGCTAAGGTTACTGAAGAAATTATGAGATCTGATTGTTTCGCATATTTTAGTAAATAGATTTTATTCCTTTATTGATATAAAGGGAAAAAAGGTTAATTCAAGATGGATTCATGGTTTTTGAATAATTTTGGTGGGAGATTAAGTAGGATAAATTTGATTATACCAGATCTTTAAGAAATTTCACAATAATGAGCAACTCAAAAATAGAAAAACTTCAGAATAGTTAAGAGGTTCCTTCAACCAAAAGGTGTGCTTCAATGGAGGCCTAGATCAACACATTTTTAAACAATCTTTGAGAATCTAGCATGAAATATTGACTTAAAAGACTCAATTAAACACCAAAATATTTGATCAATCATGCCTAAGGTACACCCAAAGACTTACAAAAAATCTTTATCAACAAATGACAGTGGAATGATTTTAAATTTGTTTATCTCATCAAAAGATGAAGGATCTTCCTGAAATGAAATTATAAATGCCACTAAACTATCACAAGGATGAGATCCTATTTGATTTCACAAATATTTCAATGTAAGATTGCAATAGGAACAAGAAAAACTACTTGCAGACATTCTAAAACAAAGAAGACACTAATTGCTCCAAGATTGACACAAATTAATTTCAAAATTGATTAAATTCATCAGTAGGGGAAATCTTCTAGAGCAATCTCAGTGCTTGTCAATGGCTATACATATGTAACCAACTTGACATGATAGAAAATCCAATACAAAGGAACTTAACCAGGTATCTCAGATGGATTTCTCAGAATACGGTTTTTCTCAAATTTTTCTTATGAAATTTAATCCCCGAACCTTTACAAGAGTATTCTCATTACATTTATACATTTTACTCACTCAATTTCCCCCAAAAGAGAAGAATATTTGAGGGACCTTTGCTTGTTACCAATTTGTCTTGAAAAGTGATGTTTAACAAATTTGCATCTGAAAGTTGCCAGGTGGACCAATTGTGAACTGATCACGTTTCTTGGGCCCTCGAATAATGACTAGGATGTCATGCCAAAACATTTTGGCAATCCTTCTAATCATTCTCGATTTCGTCATGCGAGAAATCCTCTTTTTAATCATTTTTCGAGGCTCTGCACAATTGGATATGATAGGTAATCCTTTTCACTCTCGAGGCAACACCTTTTTCATCTTTTGTGCCTGTAACTTTCATCATTTCATCCTTTTCCCTTTCTTTCCTCTGCAACTCTGTCCCGCATCCATCTTCTCTGGTAATTCCTATTTTTGCAAGTTCCCAAGCAATTCCAACTTCAAAATATCAATCTTAACAATCCTTGGACTCAAAAATTAAGTTCTGAATCCATTCAATGACACTTTATAGATAGAGATGACAAGGAATTTCATCAAAAATGATGAAAAATAGTGCGTATTCGCATCTCCAAGAGTCTTGGAGAAAAAATGGTGGAAAATAGACATAATACACAACAACCGTTTATTCTGCCCCTTTTCTACTTTACTTTATAACTATCCACGTGTTTTCTTGGCACAACTACCAACGAGAAGTATAGGGGAAAGCTTCCAAACAAGTGCAGACCTTCCACATGTCCTGGGCCCAAGAAAAATGCCTTTTGGCCTTTGAAAAGTCTCAATAAAAGGAGCCAGTGGAATCCTCCACGTGTCGCCTTGGTGCACCTTTGGTATGGTCCTTAAAAGTGGAGACCCTGAACAAGAATGGGCTCACCATATGTCTCAGTCCAGAAGAGTTAAAAAATTTGAAGGATCGGCGGAAGGTGCCATGTGTCTAGGGTCCAAGACAATTTTCCTTAGTTGTTGAAAAATCCAAACAAAGGTAAATTGAGTGAAAGCCTACAAGTGTCCTCCTGACGCTTCTTTAAAATAAAATTTAGTGGCTAGTCCCTAAATAGGCATGGTCCCTCCACATGTCCCGGGCCTTAGAAGATTACTTTGGAAATTTTAAGTATAGAGCGAAGCCAGTGGAAGGCCCCACATGTCTCCCTATCACAATTATTAAGGTGTGACCCTGAGGCTCATCCTCAAATGAGCACTTTCCCCCCACGTGTCCATGGTCCTCCAAAAATTTACCGGCTATATGAAAAATTTGTTTAAGTTTGGGAAAGGAAGGAAACTTCCATGTGTCTACCCAAAGCAACTCTAAGGCCAAACCAAAAGGTGAATCTTCAGATGAGCATCGTCCCTCCACGTGGACAAATTTTATGTTGAAGTGAGCCTCAGAGTTTTCAAATTGCCCCACCAAGCCACATCCAACTAGAAATGGCCACATTTCAACAAATGTTGGGATGTAAATTTGATTGGGAAAAATACACCCGTCAAACCATAAAATGTAGGAAAATTACCATTTGCACCTGGAAATGAATCCTTCTTCAAGGAAAAAGAATTTGGAAATGATTTAAGGCCCAAATAAGATCCTCTAAGCCATGTCCAATCACGTTTTCATAGATATTTGGGACAAAAATGATAGGGACAACAAAACACGACTGTGGAAAATGGAAGGAAAGGAAAAACCTGAGTTTTATGCCCAAGTTACAGATTCTTTCTCATGGATAGAGGAATGAAAAAAAAATTCTAGAATTTTAAGTGATCCTCGACCAAGGAAGGGACTGATCATGGCAACCAAATGGGGGACAAAGTTTTTATGCATCAATACGGGGAGATAGAGCCTACAAACCTGAAGAACTTTAAGGATAAATGGGGCGAGATCAATTTGAGCACCAAAAGACTTCACAGAGAATTTTACTACCAAAATTGATGGGGGGATAATAGTTCCCAAGGTGGGGTCAACAACATCATTGAAGGCATGAATAATCGTGGGTGATTGAGAAATAATGGATTTGGGAAGTTTAATTTGATTGAAGGTATGAGACGAGATGATATTGATGTTAGCACCAAGGTTCAATCATAGAGCGACATATGAATGTCTCATTGATACATATAGTGATGAACATAGGAAGGTTGTGATCTTTGGGTAAGATGTCTAAAATCTTAGACTTCTTAAAAGAGATAGTGGTGGAAGCAAAGAAGAGCTCCAATAAGGGCTACAAAGGGGTGGGATTCATTGGATGAGATAGGGATAAGCTATAAGGCCACAATAAGATATTCTCGGTGACTCGGGATATCTTTTGATAAGCTCATAAATAGACATCTTGATAGGGGCTTGGTGTAGCTGCCTTACGATTCTCTATTCGATGGTGGAAATATTTTTTTGTCTATGATGTGGCCAAGATGGATATCTTAGTCTTACATGAAGAAGGGGATGGAATAGGCTAATCGGAAGGAGAAATAATGATTTTTATTTATTTAAATGGGGTAGATGGTTGGGGATCATGAGGGAGAGAGTGAGTGGTTATACATATGACATCTATATAAAGAGGAGGACCATCCTTAGAAGAGGTAAAATTTAGAGGGGGATACCAAAAAAATTCACCGATGACAAAGTAGATCTACAGGTTTGAAAGTTTATAGATTTGATTAGAGGATGGGGCTTAGATATCAATACTAGATTAGTTGGTAGATGGAAAGGGATGATCTTATTCATTGATAATATCATCCTATTTGATGAGGGTACGAAGGGCTTTCCATTGTTTGGTGTCATGTCTAAGAAAACGATGGTAGGAACATATGGTGTTGGAATTAAACCATGTTAGATTCATCCCCTATGGGTCAAAGGGATTGATAGGGGAAGGGTAATTATTGATGCTTGTATTAAACACCGAAGGATCTTAGAATAAAATCTAATGATGGTTTGTGATGGTGAAGTTTTATGGATTTTGGATGAATTTGGTTTAGGAGAGGACAATGAAGGAAAGAGGTGAGCCTTTCTCTTGTGAGGCTTTGTAGAGGGGATTTGGATTCATATTTTTATATGGATGCTTGGGATTTAGGAGGAGGAACAAATGATTTGGATTTATATTTGAAAGAGGGAATAAATGATTTTTATGTATATTTTGGAGGTGGGATAGATGCTTGGAGTTTATCTTGCATAGTGGTGGATCTTTTGGATAAAGGGCACAGTCCCAAAATAGAAGGTTAAGGCCCTAATATAGATGCTTGGATGTTGGATGGATGGGATAGATGGGTCTTTGAGGGAGGAAGTTCAAACTTCTTATGTGGATGGGTGAGTGATTTTTAGTAGGGATGTCAAGGTTCTTATATTTTTGGTGTAATTTTTACCCTTGGAGGGGATCATGATGATTTCAACCAAGGGATCCTTAGAGGAACAACTAGGTGATGTAAATGTATATTTCATTAGATTTGTGAGAATTTAAGATGGAATTGGATTTTGGGTTATACATTTTATGAGATTAGAAGGGGATGTAGATTGTGTGGGATTTGAAGGTGTTGGTGTTGGTATAGTAGTTACGGTAGTAGTTAAGGGTGAGGATGGGATTGATACAAATGCCTTTATGGTCATACCAAGTGAGGTCATTTTCTTCTTAGATACTTGAAGGGATGATGTGGATATGGGAGTAGATTCAGATGGTGATGTAGATGTGGCTATGATTGAAGGTGTGGGTGTAGAGGGGATTATAGGCATGTTTGTAGAAATAGATGATGAGATAGGTGTAGGGATGAACTTGATAGATATGGAAATGAGTGTTGATGTCAATATAGTTGTGGATGTGGAAGGAAGAGAGGTGGGTATGATAGATGGTAGATGATAGGAGCAGGTGATGATGTTGAGTCTATATTTAAAGTATTGATCATATAAGCATTGGGTTCTTGAGATGTGGAAGGATTAGTTTGTTTATTTAGTGAATGATTAGGGAATGGTTGTTTGAAGATGTCTAAAGGTTGGTTAGGAGGGGCATTAGGATTATCCAAGTGAAGATCCCCATGATTGATAAGGTGTTGGATGAGGTATTTAAAGGTAAGAAAATTTTAATGTCATGACCACAGACTTGATGGTGTTTGCAATAGTTGTCTTCATGGTACCATGTGGGTTTAGGGTGCATATCATCAACGGTGAAGATAGGAGGGAGTTGAATGAGACGGGCAGCCACGAGTTTATCAAAGATCAAACTATATGATTCCTTGAGGGGAGTATAGTTGGGAGTAGGTTGAGGAGCCCTTTGTGGGGGATTGGTGTGAGAGGTAGATGTAGAAGAAAATTCAATAATGATAGTATTGGTAATATTCTTATATTTTTCATTGTGATAGGATGTTTTTGAATTCTGGTTTCAATTTGTTTGATCAAAGTTTGACATGGCCTTTCTCAAGGGCATGAAGTTCTAACTTAAAATCCAAGGGGAATGCTTCCTCAAAGCTATGAAAAGATTGGATTTGAAGGGTTGATTAGATATTCTTGGCACATGATTAGGAGAAGAGATCAATAAGATCGGTTTGAGTAAAGGTGATAGTTAAATGACTCGATGAGACCATGCTTGTTGAGCATGGAAAATGACTAATTCCATGAGAACATAGGTTATCACACACAAGAGTAGAAGAAATGCACATGAGGACACCCATGTGAGGAGAACAAGGTTTGCGTGCTTAAGATTGAAAGCGATGCACGCAGGAGGAAGAATTGATAAACCAAACACTTAGCCAATTTTAAAATGAAAAGCTAAATATAGACTTGGAGTAGTGGCAAAGCAAGGTTTTGAAGATAAGATTAAAGAAAGAAGACTTGGAGTTCAACAAAGGTTTATTTTAGGATAATACCTCATGTAAAGGAATATAAAACAACATGCATAGTTTTAAGCTAATAATAGGATGTGAACTAGAGTTATCTATAGAATAACTATTAGTAGAAGTAATTTCATGCTTTTGTATTTGTCTTGTAAGTGGCGCATGGCTATTCTTAGCATGCATCCTATTTTGAGGATGCATAGGTGGTGAAGGGAAAGTCTCCACCACTATATGTATGTATTTATTTGCATGGTTTAGGTATTATCATCCATTATAAGTAGAGTTATGCTTTTGGTTTATGTGAGTGCATGACTTATAGTGACATTACTATGTATGTATTCATCTTTTGTGTTTTACAATAATTAATATAATGGATCTTTGTGGTTGGATACTAGTTATTAACATATGTGTTACTGGTTCTTGTATGGTGGAGTTAATCTTGATTCTTGTATGAGGTAATCTTACATATGGTTAAGACCTAGATCTAGTTCATGTTATGCTTTATTCTTGAATGGATATTATGGATCTAGAATATTTGTATGATCATGCTAACTCCTTGAACAAGCTACCATAAAAGAGGGACTTGGTACCCTTGCACACTTCAGGTGAGCACTTAGGTTTTTCCTGGGTGATGTGCCAATGCACCTTGGGCTGATTGGTGAAATAATAAGACTACATTTTGGTTCTATTGTTAGGACCTCTTTTCAGTTATTTCCTAGGATGTTGCATGATGAATACCTAACGGTTGTCTTTAGCCAATATTGAAGATTGGTTAGAAAATTTAGAGGAAGAGTATGCTTGGATTTAACACGGGACCTGGTTTTGATGCACGCTCATGGGTTGAACAAAATCTATAAGGTTTTGAAGATAATCTTAAAGAAAGAAGACTTGGAGTTAAACAAAGGTTTATTTTAGGATAATACCTCATGCAAAGGAATATAAAACAACATGCATAGTTTTAAGCTAATAATAGGATGTGAACTAGAGTTATCTATTTAATAACTATTAGTAGAAGTAGTTTCATGCTTTTGTATTTGTCTTGTAAGTGGCACATGGCTATTCTTAGCATGCATCCTATTTTGAGGATGCATAGGTGGTTAAGGGAAAGTCCCCACCACTATATATATGTATTGATTTGCATGGTTTAGGTATTATCATCCATTATAAGTAGAGTTATGCTTTTGGTTTATGTGAGCGCATGACTTATAGTAACATTACTATGTATGTATTCATATTTTGTGTTTTACAATAATTAATATAATGGATCTTTGTGGCTGGATACTAGTTATTAACATATGTGTTATTGGTTCTTGTATGGTGGAGTTAATCTTGATTCTCATATGAGGTAATCTTGCATATGGTTAAGACCTAGATCTAGTTCATGTTATGCTTTGTTCTTGAATGGATATTGTGGATCTAGAATATTTGTATGATCATGATAACTCCTTGAACAAGTTTCCATAAAAGAGGGACTTGGTACCCTTGCACACTTCAGGTGAGCACTTTGGTTTTTCCTTGGTGATGTGCCAATGCCTTGGGCTGTTTGGTGAAATAATAAGACTACATTTTGGTTCAATTGTTAGTACCTCTTTTTCAGTTATTTCCTAGGATGTTGCATGATGAATACCTAACGGTTGTCTTTAGCCAATATTGAAGATTGGTTAGAAAATTTAGAGGAAGAGTATGCTTGGATTTAACACAGGACCTGGTTTTGATGCACGCTCATGGGTTGAACAAAATCTATAAGGTTTTGAAGATAATCTTAAAGAAAGAAGACTTGGAGTTAAACAAAGGTTTATTTTAGGATAATACCTCATGCAAAGAAATATAAAACAACATGCATAGTTTTAAGCTAATAATAGGATGTGAACTAGAGTTATCTATATAATAACTATTAGTAGAAGTAGTTGCATGCTTTTGTATTTGTCTTGTAAGTGGCACATGGCTATTCTTAGCATGCAACCTATTTTGAGGATGCATAGGTGGTGAAGGGAAAGTCCCCACCCCTATATATATGTATTGATTTGCATGGTTTAGGTATTATCATCCATGATTAGTAGAGTTATGCTGTTGGTTTATGTGAGCGCATGACTTATGGTAACATTACTATGTATGTATTCAGATTTTGTGTTTTACAATAATTAATATAATGGATCTTTGTGGCTGGATACTAGTTCTTGTATGGTGGAGTTAATCTTGATTCTTATATGAGGTAATCTTGCATATGGTTAAGACCTAGATCTAGTTCATGTTATGCTTTGTTCTTGAATGGATATTATGGATCTAGAATATTTGTATGATCATGATAACTCCTTGAACAAGTTTCCATAAAAGAGGGACCTGGTACCCTTGCACACTTTAGGTGAGCACTTTGGTTTTTCCTTGGTGATGTGCCAACGCCTTGGGTTGTTTGGTGAAATAATAAGACTACATTTTGGTTCAATTATGGTACCTCTTTTCAGTTGTTTCTTAGGATGTTGTAGGATGAATACCTAACGGTTTTCTTTAGCCATATTGAAGATTGGCTAGAAAACTTAGAGGAAGAGTATGCTTAGATTTAACACAGGACCTGATTTTGATGCACGTGCATGGGTTGAACAAAATCTATATCACAAGCTCTATGAGACATTTTTTTCCTATTTCCCATAGATTTGTACGAGTGGTTGGTAGCTTATGCATCGAAGAGAAATTGGAGGTTTGGGACAATTTTTTAGACACAAGAAGAATTCTAAGAGCTACATGATGTTGATTTGACTTGGACATGCGTTGTAGATCATTGGTGGAGTGGTGTTTTGAATAACTACATTTTGGAGTATGTAGTTTCTACTTGTTTTTATGCAAAGGTGTTGAGTTCCATCTCTGCACAAACCTAGAGGATCTTAATTTCTTGCAATCCCTTTAGTAATTATGATCTTGATCGTGACCCTAGATTTGGAACAAGTTCCTATGTCTAGCTAAAACCCACCATGTGCAAGGGGGTAGGAGCGAGGGTGTGGTGAAAGGTGGTAGACCTAGTGGTAGAAAGGAAGAGAGAAAAAAGGTGGATCAAGTTTAATGAGGTGCATGAGATGGATTTGGAGAAGAAACGTGAATTTGTAGAATGAATGCATAAAATATTTAGAGCTCACATAGAGGACATGGAGCTGGAGTATCTGGAACTCCACCATTTGGATAAACATGGCAGAGAACCCTCTTCGACCTTACATGAGAGCGCACTAGTGGAAACTGTAATGACTGCAAGCACACATTTGATCCCTCATGGTGACCTAGCCCTTATGCTTGGTTTTCCAGTGTCTATGACAATCATTAATAAACAAGCTAGTGTGGGTAGTAGAGTAGTGATAGATATATTTAACTTAAAGTCAAGTTTAGGAGTTAATTAAGTGGCTTATTTATCTATGGTGGCACTATTTTTGTCTATGTTATTTAGAGGTTTGGTATGAGGTATATATTTTGGCACGTCATCAACATAAAACGTGGGCACGTAGAACATTGGTATTAATTCTTAAAGTAGTACAATTTCACAGATCATGGGGGTTTGATCTAGCGTAACTATTGGGACATAAGGTATCACGTACTCTAGTTTGTTGCCTACTATAGGAGGGGGATCAAGAGGATCAACAGCTCGAGGATCTAGTGGATATAATGATTCTTGAGGTAGAGGAAACAAAAGAGGTAATACATGTTTTGGATCCGTGGGCATGGTTCGTAGCAACCACAACAAGTCTATTTGGTGATGTCTCTTTGTCTCCAAGAATACAAAGGAATTGAATATACAACTGATCATGTGCACATTTTTGAAATCCTATGACACGCTAAAGGGATTATAGCTCTAGAGCGTAAGGAAAGCTAGTTTGTAACTACTTTACAAGGGCACACATATAGTTGGTATAGAAAATATGATCTGAACCAGATTTTTCTAGACTATACCCCACCGCATGATGCTTTCTTAGTTGAATTTCACATACTTGAGTTTGTGTTAGGGAATAAGAGATAAAATATTCGAGAATAATCCCTTACGTAATCGCAACAAGAGAAACTAATATGCGAGAAAATATTACAGATCTCAAATAAAAGTGCGCGAGAATAAATAACACAACATAGAGAGACAATATTTAACGTGATTCACCAAATTTGGGATACATCCACCAAGAAGCACTTGCTCGATTTTATTACAAGCCTCCACTCTCTCAATATAATACCCAGATCCATTTGGAGCTATGCTAAACAAACTCTACAAAATTCACACCGAATTCAAATCACATCTGCTATACATTTTCTTGTCTATCTATCATATGCATAAGACCATATAAATAGACAATTTCTTAAGAAGTTTGATACAAAACCGTGGGTATCAAAACCATGGGCAAAAACCGTGGGTATCAAAACAATGGGCAAAAACGTGGGTATTAAAACAATGGGTACCAAAAAACCATGGGCCCAAAAACAACCCATAATGGTTACCCATTACCCATGGGTTAATAAACCATCCATAAAAATTTTCTTGGGATTCACACCCGAACCCTGACCCACTCACTGAGCCAAGTGAGCGGGACCACTATAAAAATACTTGAGTGTAACACATAGAAGGTGTACCACACTCTAATATAAAAGCGAGTTCCACAAACATAATAATCTCCCACTTGGAGACTGATTTCCACTGAGCAAGATTCTCAACCCTTCACTGTCATTCGCGAAGGCCAACCAAAGCTGAAAATAGCTTTATTTTATCCCTTATGACCACCTTTGTCATCATGTCTACAGGATTCTAACTAGTATGAATCTTCTCTAACTTAACTTATCTTCTTCCAAAGTCTGTCTTGATGAAGTGATATCTCAAATGTATATGCTTCATCCTGGAGTGGAAAGCGAGTTCTTAGTTAGGTTTATAACACTCGAATATCACTATGCAGCTTACATTCCTTTCGCTTATGCCCCAACTCCTCAAGCAATTGTTGTAACCAAATCATCTCTTTTCTTTCCTCTCGTGGTAGCAACATACTCAAACCTCCGTGGTTGATAAAGCCACCGATTTTGTAGTCATGAAATCCACTCACTTCCATCCCACCTACAAAGTGTAAATATAACCTATCATGATCCTCCTATCACAACATCTCTAGCCATGTCTCGAATCTACATAACCATGTAAAGTGGTGTCTCGATCCATGTAGCACAAAATTATCCCCATAGTCCCTCTCAAATATCGAAGGATCCACTTTACTGCTTGCCAATGCTCTTTACCTAGATCACTCATAAATATACTCACAACTTCCACTACATGGGCAATATCAAGCATAGTGCACACCATAGCATACATCAAATTTCCAACCGCTGATGAGTAAGGTACCTTAGACATCTGGTTTCTTTCCTACTCTATCTTGGGACAATGCTCCTTTGATAACTTAAAATGGTCTCGCACAAAGGAGTCCCAATTGGTTTAGCATCTTGCATGTTAAACCTATCCAATACCTTATTAATGTACTCTTCCTGAGATAAAGTTAACTTCCATTCCTTCCTATCTCGAGTTATCCTCATACCAAGGATTTGTCTGGCTGCCCCCAAATTCTTCATATCAAAGGATTCACTTAGCTGTTTCTTGAGTACTTTTATTTCCTGCATGTTTTTACCTGCAACCAGCATGTCATCAACATACAAACACAGGATAATATAACTTCCATCCTCAAATTTCTTTGTATACATGGAATGGTCAGAATTCCATCTAATATAACCTTGCTCCATCATGAAGCTATCAAAATTCTTATACCATTGACGTGGAGCTTGTTTCAGGCCATACAAGCTCTTCTTCAGTTTGCAAACCATCTCCTCTTTACCTTTGACTTCATATCCTTCTAGCTGTTACATACATAGCTCCTCCTCCAAATCACCATGGAGAAATGTAGTATTTACATCTAACTGTTCTAAGTGCAAGTCTTCTGCTGCCACTGTTCCAAGAACAATTTTGATAGAAGTCATTTTTACTACAAGAGAAAAAATCTCATCAAAATCTATACCTTGTTTCTATGTAAACCCTTTGACCACCAACCGTGCCTTATATCTTTTCTTTCCTCCATCTTTAAATTTGTACACCCACTTGTTTTGTAATGCTCTTTTTCCTTCCGATAGCTTCACCAAATCCCAAGTCTCGGTTTTCCATGAGAGACTTATGCTCCTCATCCATGGCTTTCTCCCACTTCTTATTGGCATCTACCCGCATTGCTTCATCAAAGCTCTCTAGCTCTCCACTATCGTGATTAATAAATAATAAATAGAAGGAGAAAAACATTCAAGTTCTTTTCTTACCCTAGAATACATCCTCACTTTGTAGGAGTTTGGGATTCCTATTGAGTAGGTTCTGAACCGATTCATGGGTCACTTTCCCATCCGTAAGATCCTCTACCACCGCATATTATTTCTTCGATTCTTCCCTATTTTCCTATAATCGTTGCTTATACATGAATTTCTCATTAAAAACCACATCCCTAGACCAAATGATTTTCTTGTCTTTAATACTCCAACATTTAAATCCAAAGTCATCACCGTCCTCTATTTATTAAGTACACACATTGTGTGCTCACCACTTCTACCCAAAAATAAAGAGGTACTCCTACATGTATCCTCATGCTCTTAGCACATTCCATTATTGTTCTGTTTCATTTTTTTTCGACACCCCATTCTGTTGTGGGGTTCCCGAACTGTCTTTTTCCCGTGGATTCCATTCTTAGAACAATAGTCATCAAATTCATTGCTGCAATACTCCCCTCCATTATCTGACTTGAGACATTTTAACTTAAGGCTTGTTTCATTCTCTACCAAGGATTTCCATTTAACAAAAGTATTAAATACATTAGATTTGTTACTAATACAATAAACTCAAACTTTCCTTGTTGCATCATCAATAAAAGTAACATAATAACTTGCACCCCCAAGAGATGATACCTGAGCCGGCCCCCACACATCAGAATGTACCAGCTCTAACTTACTCTATTTCTTCGTAGGTCCAACCTTGAGAAATCTTACTCACTTCTGTTTCCCATATATGTAGTTCTCACAGAAATCCAAACCTATTTCTGTATATCCAGAAAATTCTTCTTTATGATGTCCATGCCCTTATGGCTCATATGACCAAGCCTATAGTGCCATAATGTTGTATTTGCATCTAAAGCCACAAGATTACAATCATTAGTACTATCAGTGGTTAAATACAAGTTTCTAACCTTCTTACCTCTTACCACCACAAGAGCACCCTTGGTGACCTTTCCAAGAGTCAGCTATAAATATCACAAGATAACCATCATTTCCCAATTGCGCCACCGATATCAAATTTCTCCTTAATGTAGGCACATGTCTTACATCCTTCAATAGCCATGTATTCCCATTTTGCATCTTAACCTAAACATAACCTTTTCCAACTATACTACAAGGCTCATCATCACCAAGAAAAGCATGCCCAAAATCCCCTTAAACATAATCAACAAAATAATGCCTATGTGGAGTAGCATGGAAAGAAGCCCCTGAATCTAAAACCTAAGATTCATTAATATTATGCAAAGAAAGAATCAAAGCATCCTAGCATACATTACCCGATGCCACATTTTCCTCCTTGTTTTCTTCTTGTTGTTTCTTCTTATCCCAAAGCTCCCAACAGTCCTTCTTTGCATGCCTAGACTTTCCACAGTGCTAGCATACTATCTTGCTTTTGGATTTTGACCTTGCTCGATCCTTTGATTTTCCATGGTTTCCTCTATTATTTTGTCTCCCTCTAGTTTCCATTGTTAAAGCATTCCCTGAAGTAGAATATTCACCACAAATTTTTCTTCGCATTTCCTCACTTAGAATCACCCCTACAACATCCTAAAACTTCAACTTCGAGTTAGCTGGAACCAAGTTGCTTACCACCATTACCAGGTTATTCCAACTTTAAGGTAAATAGCACATAATTAATAAATCCCTAACTTCTTCATCAAATTCTATTGTAATCAAAGCTAGCATATTCACAACCGTATTGAAATCATTTAAATGATCTCACTCGAACCATTCTCATAAATCTTCATATTAAACAACTTTTTCATTAAAAATATCTTATCAGAGGCGAGAGGGTTTTAATACAACTTCCCTAATGCATCCATCAGTTCTTTTGTAGTCTTTTCCTTTGAAACATTAAATAATACCGAAGATGCAAGACATAGCCGGATCGTTCCAAGTACCTTTTGATCCAACAAATCCCATTCCGCATGTACAATACTCAAGGGTTTTTTCACCTTCTCAGACAGTGGAGTATAAAGATCCTTTTGATAAAGGTAATCTTCCATCTGCATCTTCCAAAGACTGAAATTCTACCCATTGAATTTATCAACCCTAGATCGTCCATCATCTGCCATAGCTCCCACTCAAGCTAAAAACTTTCCCTATGATTTAACACTTCAGCAAACCAAACCAGGCTCTGATACCAATTGTTAGGGAATAAGAGATAAAATATGTGGAATAATCCCTTACAGAATCGCAACAGTAGAAACTAATATGTAGAAAATATTACAGATCTCAAATAAAAGTGCAGAATAAATAACACAACATAGAGAGACAAGATTTAACATGGTTCACCCAATTTGGGCTACATCCACTAAGAATCACTTGCTCATATTTTATTACAAGCCTCCACTCTCTCAATACAATACCCAGATCCGTTTGGAGCTATGCTCAACAAAATCTACAGAATTCACACCCAAATTCAAAGCACATCTACAATACATTTGCTTGTCTATCTATTATATGCATAAGACCATATAAATAGACAATTACTTACATAGTTTGATACAAAACCATGGGTATCAAAACCATGGGCAAAAACTATGGGTATCAAAACAATGGGCAAAAACCATGGGTATCAAAACAATGGGTACCAAAAAACCATGGGCCCAAAAATAGCCCATAATGGTTACCCATTACCCATGGGTTAATAAACCACCCATGAAAATTTGCTTTGGGGGCTTCAACCCCGAACCCCCCTGACCCACTCATCGGTGAGTGGGACCACCATAAAAATACCCGAGTGTAACACATAGAAGGTGTACCACACTCTAACATGAAAATAGGCTCCAAAAACATAATAGTTTGAGCATAAGAGCATAAACACGATGAAGGACATCAAACAAGGCATGGATGAGAGTGTAAGGGAGTTTGATGCTCACTTTAAAACCTTATTATTAAATTTATCTTATGATATTCACTTGATTCAACATGCTCAATGGTTCATTGGAGGTTTGATAACCCATTTTAGAACCGCACTCTCACACAAGACTTATACAAACCCATGCAAGGTTCCCGAGGAATCTCTACATGATGAGGAAGTTGGTAGCATAGAAACTAGAGTTAGCCCATTTTTAGAAGCCCAAATTATAGCGATGGTAAAGCGGTTGGAGATTTTTTCAGCTAATTCAATACATGAGACACACAGTGCTATTTGGTGCATAAATTGGGAAGTAGAAGGCCATATCAAGGATAGTCTCCCTTCTAAATCAAGTGTGTGCTATGTTGTTGGATTTTGAAATCTATCACCTGGAACATGATTCAAGTAGGTGCCCATTTTTGCAATGTGTGATAAGGAATAACATGTCATGTTACTATAAAATTTATAGGTCTACCACTCATGACACAAAAATTACAGGTTGATTGATTAGATTCATGATGCCATTGGTACTGGTGTATGTCAAACTAGTGTTGTAAAAATTCCAAGGAGCAAGGTGAGCATCATGATAATTACAATGAAGGACACTCTGATGGAAATGGTAGAGGTATAGGTAGAGGCTACCGTGTAGGATTTAGAGGGTGAGGTCATGACGGTGGATGAAGTGAATTTCATCATGGGACATGTTATACATGTAGATCCCCTGATCACTATAGGTGTGAATGCCCTCATAATTTCATTTTTTCCTTTAGCAGAAAGACCAAAATCATGAAGAATCTCTAGATTTGTATGAGCACTTGAGTAAGAAGCACAAGTAGGAAAGGGCACGGAAATGGTTAAAGTACAACATGTTATGGGAGATCGGTGACTTTCTAGAGTAGTGCTTGATCCTTAGATGTTTCCTATCTTAGTCACTACATGCACTAAGGCTACGCGTGCTAGGGAAGTTCCAAAGAAGCCTATTATTACAAAAGAAGAGGTATTGAATGCAAATTATCTAGACCCTACTCATCAGAAATAATTTTATCAAGAAACCATGGATGTTATTAGAAATTTGTAGGGTGAGATATAATGCTTTAAGGAGTAGTTGCAGTAGACTAAAGTAGTTTAGCTTCCTCGAAGGATGTTGATGATTCAAAGGAGCTTTATAACATGTTGTGACAAGAAAACATCATTCCTTTATTGGGGGAATTCCTAAGGGGAAGATTTCGTGTGTTGGAGTTGAGCACGAGTGACAAATTTGAAATGCTAACTTAAGTCCTCATAGTTTAGATTATGACAAAGAGATCACTTTGAATGTAATTGTTAACGGATGGTTTTTGAGTAAAATTTTTATTGATACAGTGTGCGAAGTGAATGCACTCACCTTGGATGCATGTAATTAGATGGGGAGACCACCATTATAGCTATCTTCAAATGTGTTGTTTATGGAAAACATGACTAAAGCCATGCCCATTGGAGTATTGAAATATGATACTATTACCATACAAGGGGCCAAGTTTACTAGGGACTTTGAGGTCTTGGTGTTTGCAGAGGAAGAAAATTTTCCAACATTTATTTGGTTCCCTTAGATCTATGTGAATAATGATGACATGTGCTTTAATTAAATATATTTCAGTTTTGAGAACAAGGAAGAGCACTTCATCGTTCCTTTAACAGATGGAAAATTTTCACCTTAGGTGGAACCTTTGATCAAGAAGATTTGAAAAAAATTTATGTGCACACCATTAGGGACCCTGAGGTACTTGAACCATCAAAAGAAGGGGTTATTCAATGGAATGATTCACAATTTATGAGTGATACGATAAGTGTTGCATGTGACAATTGGGCACATGGGACTTATGAAATGATGAAGTAAAGGTAAAATGGAGAAGGTTGGGTTGTTGAAATTATGTGAGTTTCCCTATTTTGGGAAATTTGAACATTTGTGCTAGTGGTTAATGTCACACATACATGAGGACCATTTCTATTTTATAGGATGAAGAATGCAGATAACTCCCCAACTAATTTCTAAATTTACTAGTCTTACCTGCAAAGGAGAATATTTTGAAGATGACTTGGATGACAAGGAGGCCATCAAGAAGCCTATGGAATCCTATGAATACAATAAGGGGTTGTGGTAATTTGACATATTTGTTATTTCTAACCCTATAATTGCACGTTTAGTCATAAAACTAAATGGATGGGAGAGGTGGAGACAGATCAACAAGGCTTGGTTGAATGTTTCCTGCAAGATCTCTAAGGGGACCATCTATAATCTCTCATTGTTCATAACAGAAGGAATTATCGCACACGGCACGATGGAGAGAAGATCATGTTCGGTAATTTCCTCCTTACCATCATATTTTCAGAAATTGGAGTGCCCGATGGGCAAGAAAATTTGTGTGGGAGTACCAGATGAGAACCCTTCACCTGCCAAAAGATTTGAGAAGTACACTTGTGACACCATGATGACTCGCCCACAAGGCACACCTAGAAAAATGGTATAAGAAGATGCATGATGCATTCGACGTAGAGTGGAGAATACTTGAGAAGTTACCTATTTTACTACAAGGCAAGGCCAAATTCACCATGTACTAAAATTTCTATATCAATAGGTTTTCTATATTAGATGGCACCAAGGGTCCCTAGTGCAAGTTACCATTCTCCTTCACAACACAATACTTCCGTAATGGCGTCAATAGATTCACGGAATAAAATAAGATAAGGTTTGACCTTAGCACAATAGAATAGGATTACTATAATTTGTGCATAATGTTGATATATCCAAAGAAGCGCACCTATGTGGAGAAGTATGTCTCCCATGACATGCATATGATGAAGTCTGTTTCATTTCCTATTGTTGGGAGAAACGCAAAAAGGGTATACCTATGCATAAGGATGAAGTATGAGAAGGGTTCTTACATGGAGAATGATGTCTCTATCCCAGAAGACCCCACCTTAAGGAAGAAGGTTGTGTTAAGGAAAAGGGAGAAAGAGGAGGTACCTGAGAAAAAGGAACCAAGTATATAAACAACACAATCTGTAGGTGCTTAGGAATTGAGTGCAAAACCGAGCACATATCCACATAGGAAGAATTACCCTACAAAATAGAAAGATAAGACACCTAAGGAAGATGCACCAGACTAAGAGGATCCCCTTACAAAAGAAGAATCACCAAGAAGAGAGGAGTTTCCTAGAGAGGAATAAAAGAAGAGTTTTGTATACCTGAAATCACCAATTAGGAAGAAACAAAGGGTAACATAAAAGGTGGACTCAGAAGAAATAAACAACATGGAGGCCAAAAGAGTGATGGGGATGATAAATATCATGGTGAGGCTTAGGACCATCTTGTGTAAAATGTATACTAGTAAGAGGAGGAGTGAAATGAAGAGAAGGATGAAGATGAAGGAGGCACTCATGACAAGGGAGGAAGTAAGGAGGTCCAAAAGAAGGATCAAAGGACTCCAACTTTGACTAAGGAGTATATAAAGGATTCCACAGACAAGAAGGTAACAAACATCATAAAGGACTTGGTGGATCAAGAGGTGGAGCGCAGCGTCAAAGAAGTTCTCAAGGAGACAGAGGGAAGCAAGAGCATAGAAAAGGAGTATGGAAGCATGGGTGGAGATCCTAGCCTGGGCGATAAGTTTCCCAAAGGTTGTGTGCACATGAGGAAAGGGTATGGTAGTGGCATAAGAACAAGGGATGACCTACATCAATGATCCAAATAAGGTATTGCATGTGCATTTCCAAAGTACTGTGCCTTCAAACCAACTCCTTGCATGGTCTTCTTTTGATGAAGATGGTACATACCTATGCACAAGGAAGATGTTGTCTTTTGATTTTGATTCCCATGTGGATGAGTCTGAATTCGAGGTCAACCATGACGTATGGATGAAGATACCAGATACCAAAGGAATAAACCATCTAGTGAATAATCAATAGCTATAAGATGAGAAAGTATGTAATTCACTCAACAAGGTATCGGTGGAGGTTGAGGCGAGGCTCTTCGGGAGGAATGACAAAGTAAAGGCCCTGGAAGAAGAGCTTAAAATAAAAAATTAAGAGATCATTGAAAAAGACAAGGAGCTAAAGTAGGAGGAGCTGATTAATGCAAAATTAAGGTGTGAATTAAGGGAGGAAAAGGAAAAGGTGTGTGAGATCCATAAGAAAATAGAGATGATTTTAGATGCCATAATATTGAAGCACCTATATCTAGCCCTACCTAAGAAAAAATATGAGTCAACCATGAAATTATTGGAAGACTTGACCCACATCCTCACCATGGAGAGGTAGCCACTCACATTGGAATCAACAAAAGAGGCATTGGCACACTAAAAGGAGGAAGAGAAACGGGGATTGGGGAGATCTGTTACTCAAGTATTCCGAGCTCCTTGTTGCTATAAAGACCTTTGTGAAAATGGATAAGGTTATGTATGACACTTGTTTTAATAGAGAAATGGTAGCAAGGATGTTGGTTTCTACACATGAGGTGGGTCTGAGGGAGTTTCAAGAGAATAAAAAAGGAAACAAGGTGGAGTGCGATAAAATCCTAGCCAAGGTTGAGAAGAATATGGAAGAAATCAAAGCCTTGTGGGGTTCGATTAAGAATCAAATTAAGGAATAGTATCCCCGGTAACTCACATAATGGATGCAATGGACGACCTTAAAAATAGTTAGGAGTTTTAGAAAAATTGAATGCTAGTGGAAACGAATTGAGTTTTGAGGAGGTGAGCACTCTAGTGGGTGACCTACTTCAGTAGGCATAGGGTGAGGTGGATGTCCTGGGAAAATATTGAGCTAACAATAAGGAAGGAATTCCCACTCCTAGAATAGTAGAAAATTATTCTATTATTTCATTCTTCAATTTGTTTTAGCCCCACTATTCTCGTATTCTTTGAAGAAGCAAGATGTTTCCAAGGATAGAGAATATGCTTAATGTCGGGTGATGTTGGGCCCTGAAATATTGGCTAAGTACCAAAGGGCACACACACACAGGATCAAGAAGGAGGGCACCGAGGGGGAAGCATGTAGGAAAAAGGGGTTTAATAAGGGTTTAGGTGAAATCACGGCACACATCGAAGGTAGAACACAGTTCAAAGCACTTAGCCATATTTGGCATTCTGAAGACACTTGAGGAAAAATGTTACCCAACTAGGCATGTTTAGTGGATAAGATGCCAACATGGAACCTTGGGGGTCAAGAAAATGATATTCCACATAAGGAATATTCCTAGGAGACATCATTACAAAGAGTGGAGGGTTTGTAAAGGGATAATAATTCACCATTGGAGGACCACATCAACACTTGAAACACAACTGCATTCGTAAGAGATGACATGGTGGTGGGTGCTAATCCTATAAAGAGATATGCTCAAAGCTAAAGAAAATGATATATATAGAGGAGAGAAGGGAAGAAAATGTAATATATAGACAAAGAGAATGTATAAAGAGTAAGATGTTGAGTGACAAAGTGTTTCGTAATGATAGGGTTTAGAGCCCTTAGTGCTAAGGGTTGTGAGGGATGTCATGAGCCTCTGTATGACACTAGGATCTATAATAAGGGTTAAAATGGAAGGGTATAGCTAGGGTCTCATACAAGGAAAGATCTGTAGGAGTTGGGTCTCTATCATTTAACATGTATGGTCTGTGATGACCTCTTTTGATTGTAATGTGGCTACGAAAATATTCTAAATGAATATATATATATATATATATATATATATATATACTGAGTTCGTTATGCATATAATGCTTAAGGATGTAAACCCTTATGTCATTTGGATTATCAAGGCTTAGATCCAATTTTTTATGCTCCTTGCAATGTTCTTTAGCTTTTGTGTTGCACTAATGTTAGATTTGCTAGTTTCATTTCCCACCTCTTTAAATAAGTCAATGTAGTTTTTCTTCTTAAATCATCCTCCATTAATGGTAGAACCTTCTCACAAATCTCACATAAAGGAGTGGCTTGACCCCTACGAGTTCTTTGCGTGAGAGCCCAGCCTTCCCACCGGGTGATAGCCTAACATTCTTGGGGTTAGTAAACTTGTTAAGGGTAAATAAATGACTATAATATTCCTTCCTCTAAACAATCCAATCCGACACTCCCTCAACTAAACTGAAATCATTCAACACTATGGCATCTACCAATAACAAAACTGAATTTAGACCATCAACACATCAACATGGTCAAAAATTTCGTCAACATCCAGATCATCTTAAACATCCACTTATTCTACAAAGACCAAGATATTCTGTAAAGACAAAGCACCTCCTAATGCTTTGGTCAATCATGTATGGAGGTCTTTCGACACTTGTTACAAATTTCAACAATCACACTTCCATCTACTAGGGCCTTTTACCCCAATAGCAAGAAGTGACCATGGTTTAATTCCAACCTTGTTTGCACATATCATCATACTCCTGGACATGATATTGAACATTGCAGATAATTTCAAGCCATTGTTCATAACTTCATTAGGAAGGATATCTCCTTCCCAAAACAAACCAATATCTTCTTTCCACTTCAACATCCACACCTTTCACCTCATCTATCCAAATGTAAATTTCCTCTCATTCTTAACAAACTTCCACAATATTTTCACCTCCAAATGATTATTCTTCTAAAGAGGATCCTTCATTATCCATAAAAGTTATTTGAGTAACCACTCACCGGGTCTACGTGACCCTGAATCATCATCCGACACTAAAACTGAAACCAAAACACCAAAAATCAAAGAAATCCACCCTAATCCTCATCATCTTAATCAAATCATACATCAAAATCCCAAACATCCAAAGACAAATTAAAGTCTAATAATTCTAAAGAAAAGGCATTTTGCAATGGTAAATCCAAATCCAAACAGTCCAATCCTATAACCAAATTTAATTTGTATTCTAAGACACCTAATCTACTCATCCCATCTACATCCACACCTAAATATCAATCCAAACAATCAAAAATTTATTTTTCTTCCGAGACACTTAATTTACCCATCTAATCTACATCCATACCTAACTCCAAGCGAAAAATTATGTTAAAACCCATAAGAGTTATCTTCCTTTTGACACTTTGATTGGGTCCTACACAACTATAATTTGACATCTAACTCAAATATCTTCCATCACACTTCCATTTGTTAAATATTTTAGTTCAAATAGTCCTAAACCTTCATGTTTTAGTCCCAATCACACTTGCACTTATCATAGTATTCTAGGTCATGAAAATGAGCATTCTAAAGCCATGCAGACTATAGGCCATAATCTTATTGAGAAAGAAGATTTCCTCATTCACGAAAACCATTCTTCTCCATACACCCAATCCAATTCCTAAATCCCCATCTAATGAAATTACTAAATCTCATCCTTCATTTACATCATCCCTTACTATTCCTCTTCAAGCGGGTCCTTCATTATTTATTGATATTGTTTGTTTTGCTAATAACCCTTGCAATACTTGACCATCTGTCCAATCCAAGTTCAAATAAATTTCATCTAAACCCTTTCAACATCCATTAATGCATCCAAATCTACTTTATTTGGGAGCATCATTCCCTCATCCTTGAGCATATCATCCACATTAACTTTCTAAACAACTCTTGACATTGGGAGACTTCACCCCTTGACATTGTTTTATTTACCTCATATAAATCCATCCAATCTAAATTAATCCTGTCCAAATATTCATCTCATTTTAAGTCCACTTTTGTGGCCATATTCATCTATCCCTTAAGGGACCATTTATTTTCATCTTAATTCCACTATTGTGGCCATGTTTTTCCTTCCATTAAGGGACCATATTTCCATCCTTTTCATCAAATTCCACCTTTATGGCCATACTCGTGCCTCCTTTGAGGAACCATATCTCCATATTTTTTAATCCAAAGTCCACCATTCGGCCATGTAGGACAATTTTTTTAAAAATATTTTTCATCAAATTACACCTTTTTGGCCATGTTTGTGTCTCTCTTAGGGGCACCATCTTTTAATCATAAGCCAACCCTTGTCACCATTTTTCATCTCACTGAGACACATATATTTTTCTCACTTATTCACTTTTGAAAGGTATAAAATAGGTTCCATATTATCTATCTCACAACATCTTATCTAATCTTTCACTCTCATCCTCAACCCACCATTGTGGTCATTTTATTCTTTCCCTTGTGGGAGAATCATTCCATCTTATGTAAAATCCATTGTTCCAGCATAATAATTTCTCCTCCTTCGAGGGATCATATACTGCCTTAGTAGGGATGCATATTTTTGCTTCCTTAAAAGGGTAGCACATATTTTTTTACCTTCTCTCATATATCTCATTGTATCCCATCCTATAGAGATCTTATCTTATCTTGAATGTGATATTAATCAAGGAGACAACATGGAAATTTTGGTCTCCCTCATTGGTAAAATAGAGACTGAACCTCTTAATACATTGCACTTATGACCATTATATTATTAGCATATATACTCATGAGCAGATAGTCATATCTTTGGATCATTCCTCCATCATCATCCCCTTCCATATATCATTTTAATGATATAGAACTATGTGGTCTATAGTCACTTACTAGATATGACCTTAAATATGGTTACCACAGCTCTACCCATAGTATTTTCCTTATTCATAGGTTCTCCCTTTTTGGTGAGAACTCCATGATCATTACACCCATCACCTTATTATTTACCTACTGGAACCATGCTAAGGGTCTAGGGTGTCTCTCGTACATTCATTAGCCCCTCCTAAAGTTACCTACTTAGCTATTCCCACATCTCCACCATGTAAAGTTAAAGTTCATGGATGAAAAAATAAAATAAAATCTCTCAAAATAGATTGATCCTCGAAGGAAAGATATTCATTAAAAGCATATAATAAGTATAGATTGATCCCTCAAAGGACAACTATCATACATATCTTATCCGCCATCTAAAAGCCAAAGTCAAAAATACAAATGTAAAAGGAAAGTAAACCATACCCTCGAAGGATGGCTACTCTATTGTATCATGGTAGTGAAAGCTTCCCGCATTAATTAGACTTCTATATATCATATCATCCTAAGAAATCATCCCGCCAATCAACTTTATCATATACATTGCAAACTTCTCACGTTGTCTAGTTTTCATATTCCACCTTCCTAGAGTGGGGCATATTCCTAAGAATAACTACCTATGGAAAACCCTCTTCCTACATACAAGTTACATCTCAAACCCCTTGTCATGTTGACATTAGGTTTATGAGCATCTTTCATCCATATCTCCTCATGGTATTTTGGTATAACTAACTATCGTTGGTTATGTATTAACACCTGCTATTGGATGCAAGTGTAATGCCTTGAGTGGTACCCTTTCTTGTTTACCTCCCATCCAGTTTGAAGCATGGTTTTCTTACATGCCCCTTGTTACGATCATGTGTCATTTATCTCATCAAGGTCACCTTTTATCAAAATCACATTCTTCCATATCAAATTTCAAACCATGAATTCTATATCTATATGTCTACCTTTATGGATGGCATATCTTACCATCATCCATAATCACATGAATTATTTTATTATCTATGAATACTCTTGCTAATACAATTTTAAGTTTGGGAATTCTACTTCATCTCATTGCAGGTTTGTGAATCCTACTTGAGGATATATCTCAAGTAGAATTTGTTATCCAACAACTCCTCATCGCCGATCATGGTTGTCGTGTATTTAATCCATCCATCCTCACTCCTAATTTCTACTCATCCACTTCAAGCTTGACAATCTTACTTAATCATTCCTTCTACATAGGTATCTTGGTTATATACCCTCTTTGTACGATATTATTTCTATAGAAGATTCTCCACCATATCCTCTTTCTCATACAAAAAACACCACCACACAAATCTTTCAGCTCCGCCTCTTCTACTTATCACTTATGCCTCATCAATCTCACCATGTGGGCATCCAAATAAAGAATTACCCTCACACTCTCCATCTTACACCACATATATTCCACCATCCATTCATGTCACACTCCTTTGTTTCCTTTTTTCCACATTAGAATCACCTCCTTCCACCTCTTGTTCCATTATTGGCATAAACCACTCACTCTTTTGTCATCCTTCCTAGTATCCATCTTCTACTTGGTCATCCTACTTACACATGCTCGTAGTATGGAAAATTCACTTAAGGTTTCCCCTTCAGTCCATCTTATCATGCCCTCTTCATATCTGGAAATCACTTATTTTCATCATTCTTCTTCTTCTTTGGCTTGGTGATCCTACTTAACCATCCCCTGCGTCGCATGACAATCTTACTTAAGAGTCCCTTTTAAGGTTGATATGTTATCTCGCCCTTCCCCATCTCATCATATTTCTCTCACATTATTTCTCGCACCTCTCATATTCATCTACTCCAACCAACCATTCCACCCCTATACCCATTAAACTCTTGTATTTCACCTTACGTATCATCATTGTTGGTTTGATGATCTTAATTAAACACTCCTAAAGATGGTGATCTTATTTAAGAATCCCTCTTAGGAATGATCTATCATATTTTCTTTCCCCATCACTCAAAATTCCCACTATCAATATTTTATCTTCATTCCCCATCATCACATCCTCTCACCTCCTCTTCCATTCTCACAAAACACCACCTCGTGCTTGCCCATTTTTCATCTCCATCATCCCTCACTTGGAAATCTTACTTAACCACTTCCTACCATTTGTTTTTCATGCCTTGTTTCTTCATCTTTTTCTCATTCATTCTAATCCACTACATCCTCTCCTCACCTTCATCATCACACAAATCATTATCCCTCCTTTCTTTACTCTTTCCATTATATCTTCTTGAATTCTCTCATATATATACACCCCCATTATGACCCGCCATTGTTTTCAGTATTCCCTAACATTATTTCATCATCATCTTCCATTTATGCGCTAATTATTATCAGTGGACTTCTCCTAAAATTAACTCATCCCCATTATACACATCCTTGTTCACTCCTTTTAACCTCCTCTATTTCCTCTTCCTTCCTTCCCTCCCTTGTGTACATTGATCATTATCGTTGGAATTCTCCTAACATCCCTTTCCTCGAATTGCCTCTTCTATTGTTCCCTCTCTTTTTATTTACCACCTCTCCATATTCCATTCTTCCTTACCCATTTATTTATTGTCTTCATCATACAACCTCTCTCTATTTTATCATCATCAAGTTATCCTCATTCCACACATTTCTACATCTTTTCCAATTTGTGTCATTCCTCCCATTTTTCTTCTCTTCACATTCCTTATACTGCTCACTATTCACTATATATCTCCGTTCTTGGTTTCCTTCCTTCCACATCATTTTCTTTGTTGTTCTTTCCCCCTTTCTACCACTTGTTTTCTTTTAAATCCTCTCTATCTTATTATTCCCCCTTTTCCCTCACACTTTCTTCTTATTTCCTCATAGATAACCTCGCTCATCGTTGTTGTCCCATATTTTTTATCATATCTCCCTCCACATGTGTTTCCATGTGGTTTGTTTCATATTGTTTTCCTAGGTCTTCCTCACGAGGACAAGGTCCCTTCAATATTATCCATGTATCCATTTTGTCATCTCTTTTTTCCCTATCATTTTCACCTCCCCACTACTATCCCTTTTCCTCCTTCTCTGTCACCCCCACCTTTTCAATCATTATGTGCTAGTTTCTCTTTCCTTCTTCACTTTTCTCCACATATTCTTTTTCTCTCATTATTTATTTCTCTTCTCTATTTTACCGCCTCTTTTGTCCTCTTTAACTTCTTCATCTTCCTCATCCCCTCTATTTTTTCCATCCTTCTCTTTTGTTTTCTTGATTTTACCTGCTACTTTCATCTTGTATTCTTATTCATCTCTCCTATCATCCTTTTCTCATATTCTCTTCCACCCATTTTTTTCTTTTTTACCTATTACTTTTTTTCAACTCTTTTATCTCTTTCATGTTCCATTATTTCTCTCCCTTAATCCCCTTAACCTTTCTTCACTCCCTTCATTTTTGATCTCCTTCTCCCTTTTTTATGCTTTCACCCTCTACTCTGTCATTTTCTTGTCCTCTTCTTGTTTTTTCCTTCATCATTCCTTTCTGCCCCTATCATCCCTATCTCTTATATCCTTCTCCATATTCCATCCTTTGTCTTCTTCACTCTTGAATTTTCTTTCTCTTCTCATAATCAACCATTCCTTTTTATTATATTTCCATTCTAAATCACAACTTCTTCCCCCCTTTCATTCAATTTGTCCTAGTTTCACTTCTAATACTATTCTCCACCTCTCCCTCCTCCACCATAGTTTATTTATTTTCCTAGCTCTCTCATAAATTTTTTCTTCCTTACACTCCCCCTATAACTCCTATCCCTCATTTTTTCACCATTTCTCTCGATCATCTTCTATGTCATTCTCCATGTTGTCCTTTTTGGTTTCCACTTCTTTCATATTGCACATCTCTCTCCCCTTTTCACCCTCTAATTTATCATCTTTTCTCTTCTCTTTCCCTTTACTTTTAGTGTTTGTGTTCCATTAATCCCTTCACTTTTCATCCTTATCTCTTCCCCTTTTCCATCTTCTTATTTCAATTTTTCTATCATCTTATCCTTTTTTCCTCTTTCCTTCCATGTTTTTATTTTTCCATCCCCATATGATTGGTTTCCTCTTCACTCGATATCCTCATCATCTTCTAATTATTGTTGGTTTTCCCTTCACATTACTTAATTGGCATAGCCTCTACCATCCCTCATTTCCCTTACCACTTTCATCATTTTTCCTATCATCCTTCCCTCCTCATCTCTTTCCATCCTTTTCTTCTCCTTCTCATTCATCCTCCCTCATCTCTTTCCATCCTTTTCTTCTCCTTCTCATTTATCCTCCCTCATCACTTTCTCATCCTATCCCTTTTCTTTATTTTGTTTTTCTCCATTTCCATCACATCCTCTCTATTTCTTATCCTCTTATCTTTTCCACTACCTTCATATTGCCCATCTTTCTCCCTCTTCTATGCTTTCATCTATTTTCTCTCTTCTCTTATCATCCTTCTCTATTATTCTCTTCCTCCTCTTTCCATCACATTCAAGCACGGTTCACACTCCTCATTGTCGTGGATTACGGTTTCTTCATCCTATTACACCCCATCCTCATCCTCCTCTCTATGAATTTTTCTCTCTTCTTTTAGGTGCGGTGTTGTCTCTTCTATTCTCATCACCCCTCTCGTTAGGACATCATCACCTATATCCCTCATCACATCTTCCCATGAAATTTTCATCTTGGAGGATACCATAATGGTCATCACCTATCACATTTTGTTTTCTTCCACAAATGTCTTCTTTGCCTTGTGCTACTAGTAATCTACCATCGATTGAGCACATTTTTTATGGAACATGTATTCGCAATCATTTTTACCCCTCTCTTGGGGAATTTTGTCTCACACTTTTGTTCAATATTCTCTTCATGTCTTCCTTTGTGACCATATTCACTCCCTTTGGGGCATTTTATTTACAAATCCATCTTTTTCTTTTGTTCCCTATGCTAGGAATCCTTATTTTCATCCTCATCCCTTTTGCGGATGCATGATTTTTCTCTCGATTCCTCCCATACAAAGGATTTCACTTACCTTTCATATTTAGTTGTGCATACTTTAATGTTTTTCTATGACCCATTGTTCATTGTGGTTTACATCTATACTACGGTGATCTTCACCCACTCACCGGTCCATAGAACATTATCACTGTCTCCATTGACACCGTAATTATTCTCTACCGATGTAATATTGGAGTCACCACCATATTTTTCATTATTATCGTGATTCTTTTTACCTAGGCATCTTACCTTGGTTATATGTTTCATCCATATTTTCATCGCCACCCGATCATTGCAATTTATTTCTTTGAAACTCGTGATTAAATTCCTTTATGTAGGCAATACCAAGTTTGAGGGAGAACACTTAATTAATTATAATTTTACACTACATCATTTTTGTCTTATGCCTTGCCCAACACAAAAACTCATCAAAAGGGGAAAATGTAGACACCGCTTTTGGTGTAGCTCCTCTATTTCACCTCGTGTTTTCCCACCCTTATTAGGATTACCCATTTAAATCCATTTTCCCCTCAAATTAAACAAATCCCATTTCCCACCAAAAATACATGTTCCATTAAGAAATCTTAATTGTTTAATTGATTCACTTTTAAATAACTAATCCTTGTTATCTAAATATTCCAAATTTAGTCCTATCATTCAAAAATTATTTAAATCATGAGTCCCACTCATAATTTAAATCATGCAGAGAAATCCTTATCACATCCACTATTTCACCCACTAGTTCAAATCATGAGCCCCGCTCAATCAAATCATATCCATATCAAACCTAATCACTCAAATCATGTCCCTTAACTAGGGTTACTTTATCTAACCCTAATTACTTAATAACCCCTAATCTAACCCCATCTCCAAGCTATAAATACAAACCTTCACCCCCTCTTTCGAACAAGAAAAGAGTGATAGAAAATATTTGACATCAGATCTCTCTTGCTTATCATAACATCCTCATAGCTCCTTGTAATGCCATGGAATCTCCACAGCACTCTCTCATGCTTTGGTGGTTCTCTTAGCTTGGTTTACATTGGATTTTATTGGATTAGATTAGTAGCTCATCTACACACCGGTCATTTTAGGTGTATATGTTTATTATTTTGCATGTTATCCATTTATCTTGCATTTTGATTATTTTCTTTATCACACCGTGATTGAAAGCCACCAAGGAAGTTAGCATTTCTTCATCTTTGTCGGGTAACCTGCATAAAATATCTAATCAATTTTATTTTGTTTCTTTGAGTTGCAGTTTATCATAGTCTTCTTGGTGCCCACATATCTACATCCACATCGAGGATCCTTAAGCCCTCTCGCATTTCAAGGTTGCTGATGGTTTTCAAGATTGGTGTATTCACCTTCACGAGAATGAGGTTTTTGATCCAACAAAGGTTGCAGAGGTTACATGTGTTGGGCGACAGAGAGTAGGAAAACTTGAATTCAGTATGGTAGTACAGTGGTGGTAGGTGGCATTATAATTAATGTGGTAAAAATAAAAATATATATAAATAAGGGGTCATGGTAAATCATTTTTACCTTGTGAAAATTTGCGAATGAGCTTGTGTGAACTAGGGAATCCTTGAGAGTATTGGTAAAATATCAATTGTGAAGGTAAATATTTGAGAATTGGATTGTGAAGAAGAACATGGCAATGCATAAAGTGAGTTTGTGAAATAATTTCTACGGGTTTGAATGGTGTAGTGTGAAGAAAGGAAGGTTTTCTAGTTAGGGTTTTGAAAACTAGGGAACGAATTGTAGAATTTGCATAGGAGAGTGTGGTTAAAGGTTTGAGGCATCGAGGAAACTAAAGCACAAGGTAAAAATAACAAGAACTTGAAAAATAATGGAAGCAACTATTTCACCCAAGAAAAGGGACAACGGCAAGGAAAAACTAAGCGTGGAAGAACATTTCAATCAGGAGTTGTATTCAAGGATGCAATACCAGATGGGGTATTGATGGGGATGGAGTGGGTGTCCCACATAAGAAAAATGGCTATAAGTTATTATAACCATCAAGTGATCAAAATGAGAAGAAAATGACTTTAGAACTAGTTCAACCTGTAGGAAAGAGGATGGTTGATGATAAACAAGTAGATGATGACTCGGTGCAGAGGAATTTGGAGAAGGTTGGATTATTACAACTATATGAACTACCTTTTTTCGCAATCTTGAGAGATTGTACCAGTGGATTATGTCACGCATACATGAAGATTATTTTTACTTTGCTGGAAGGAGAATGTGCATAACCCCATAGTTAATCTCAAAATTCACTGGACTCATCTATACTGGGGAGTCATTTGATGATGACTTGGGTGATAATGAGGTTGTCAAAGAAACAACTAAGGAATATGAGTATAAGAAAGGTAGGTACACCTTTGATATCTCAAAGATCAATAATCTAGTGATGAAGATGGCCATGCACCTACTTACCAAATTGAGTGGATAGGAAAGGTGGACCCAAGTTAATAAGAGGTGGTTGAATGTATGCAGGAAGATAGCTGAGGGGACCATCTACAACATCTCGACCTTCATTACAAAAGATATAATTGATGCCACACAAGATGGAGAAAAGATAATGTATGGAAATATCTTTCTCTTGATTGTATTTTTTGAGATTGGGGTGCCCGATGGGCCGAACAATAACATATGGGAGTACCTTGAAGAAGACCCCTCCCCGGTAAGAGATACTTGTGATATTATGACAATGACATACAAGGTGTTCCTAGATGAATGGTACAAGTGGATGCACAATGCCTTTGGTGCTAAGTGGAGGATCTTAGAGAAATTGCTAGCCCTGGTAAAAGATGAGGCTGAATTTTCAGTTTACTAACAATTTTGCATTGGCAAGTTCACTCTAAATAAGGACACCAATATCCCATGGTGTAAGTTACCATTTTTATTTATAGTGCAATACTTCCAAAGTGTGGTTAAGAGGTTCAAAGAGGTAAATAAGTTGATACTTTATCTAATTTTTATAGATTAGGAGTATCATGAGATATATTAAATACTTATCTCCCTAAAGAAGTGTGCATTTGTGGAAATATATACAAATTATCAAGCCTATTACAATACTAATTGTTGGGGCCACTACAACAAGGGTGTATATTTATCTACGGCCAAAGTTTGAACAAGGCACGTATTTAGAGGATGATGTAAGTATACCTGAGGACCCTTTAGGGAGGAAGAAGGTGGAGACAAATAAGAAAGATAGAGAAAAGACTCCTTCGATAAACAAGATGCCGAACATGCATGAAGACTAGGCCATAGGGAAAAAGGAAATAGATGTAGGTACGAGTACTTATACTCAAAGGAAGAGGTCCCTAGTAAAAGAAAAGTATCTGGTGAAGAAGAAACCAAGGGTAGTTCAAAATTCTAACTCAAGAAAATATAGATTGAAGTATGAAGAGATAGAGGGGGAGGAGGAAGAATGAGAGCCTAAGAAGAACCCCCATGTACAATGTGCATGAGTCTGATGAGGATCTAGAGTGCACCTTTAGAGGAGGTTAGAGAAGTAGAAGTGGATGGAGAAGAAGAATTTGGAACAAATGTGCAAGATACTACGCATGTCTCCAACCCAGAGATAGAGACCGTTGTGGAATGAGAAGTCACAGGATTATACAGACCTTGGTCAATCAAGAGGTGGAGTGCAACACTGAAGAGGAAGAAGAAAAAGAGAAAGGTGGGAGTCTGGGAGGAGAAAAAGTTTGGTGATAGGTTTCCCAAAGGTTGGACACATGAGTGGTAGAAAGTATACTTATATTCTCAATCGACAAATCCACTTGAATTCCATTACATGTAGAAAAACTCAAGGTTTCCTTCTCTAGTGTAACTAGGTAACTTCCTTCCTCCTAGGCACTAAACCAAGCGTGCCTTAGTGACGCGAGTCACAAAGGTGCTCTTCAATTGTCTTTCGAACAACTCATAGGTCCCTTGTTCCCAATTATCACATGAAATTCTAGTTGTATCACTCATGGACTGAGAATCTTCCCATTAAATGAATCCTTCTCTTGATGGGTGGATAGCCTCAGGGTCCCTAATGGTGTGCACATAGATCATATCTAGATCCTCTTCTCTTAAAGGATCTACATAAGGAACATACCGCCATGTGTTAGCGTAATAATGAAATGCTCCTCTTTGTTCTCAAAACAGATGTATCAATTTTAAAGTGCAAGTCAACATTATTCATATAAAACCAGAGGCATCTTAATAATGCTAGAAAGTTATCTACCTTCAAAAGTGCTAAAAATTCAAAATCCCTAGTAAAATTATCCCCTTAGATGGTTATCGAAACATCCTTCAACACATCGATGGGTATAACATTGACCTCTCGCACCCATTTCAATTAGAATGTTTGTCAAGATCCATCCATCCATAATCGCATTCAATCTGATTTATCTTTCATAATCAATAATGTGAGGGGGTAGATTCTCATGAAAGACCTTACTCGTGCTCATCTCCAAAGATTGCTTGGTACATTTTCTCTTAGCTACTCTCCTAATGAGAGGGATGATATTATCCTAGCGCAACATTTGACATACTTCCCTAACCTCATCCATGTCCTTCTGGGGACCTTAGAGCTATTCTTCTACTCCAAATTATGTGATTTATCCTTTATACATTAAATCTCCCCTCAAGGCTCCTAATCACCTCCATGGTCTCTTGGTAAACCTCCTTCTAATGGCTTGGATCAGGATACTTTCCATGTAATACTTCCTCTCATATAATGAGGGTCCTTTACATTGGTTTTTCCCTGGTGTGTGCAACATCTACCCGCGTAGTTACTAAGACAAGTTCTAGTTTAAGGTTAAGCACCACTCTAGGAATTCATAGCGGATCAACTTGCTTTACACTATAGATTCCCATGCCCTTGTCATTCTTCTCTCGGTCATGGATCATGTCTTCATACAAAGTGTAGGATACTCTTCATAATTATGCTTCTTTCCCCACCTAGAGAACTATATCAAATCTAGACACTTGTACTTGTAGTTTTTAGTGATCCACAATTGTAACAAGTTCCATGGGGAAATTCACTTCTTCCTCCCCATGATTTCTACAGAATTTGAATGCTATAAAAATCCTCTTCCTTAACCTCCTCCATCTATGTTCCCTTCATATTGATGACCTTCATTCTTAGAACTACTCCCAATGCTAGTCTGGTGCACCCTAGTATCAATAACATCATGAATTTGGTCTATCAGTCGGTAGTCCTTCATGTCGTGAGTAGTGGATGTAAAAATTTTACAATAAGAGGTCACATTCTTGTGGATTGCATGTTACAACAATGGGAATCTACTTAGATCATGATCTCCATGACATATTTCACAATCTATTGACATAACACACACCAAATTTTGAGGGAAAATATCCTTGGTGTGTCTTGTTATCTCAAAATCCATGCACAAAATTCCAAAGACGAGTCTCATGAGTTGAGTTCGCAAATAATTTTTAAAGTTATTTTTCTATGAAAATGATCTCGTGCTTCTAAAAATGGACTCTCTGGTGTCAATGATTTCAACGAATTTAACTTAAAGAGCATCCTCCAAAGCCTTCCATAGATCTGTGAAAGTCTTATGGGAAACCACTCATCTGATAGGCGTTATCAATTCACCAATGAATCATTGAGCATGCTTTGAGGGATGAATATCATAAGACAACTTTAACTGAAGAGTCTTAAAAAGATCATCATACTCCTAAACATTTTCTACCATACCTTGTTGAATTTCCTTGAGCATGTTGATGCTCTTTTTCTCAAACTCAGGAATATGAAATTTCATCAAAAATTTATCACACAACACAATATAATCCACGCCATTTGATGTTGGTCATACTTTCGGTACTCAGCCTATGCCTATGCCCTCGCAAGGTAGTCAGAAACTAACTTGCCTTCTACTCTAAGGTAGTGATACCCTTAGCACGTCATAGTAATTCACACATATGTACATGAACTCAACAACCTCTCGGGAAAGAATATGTAGAAATCATGTACCCAAATGTATAGCTAGTCAAGACACCACTCCACCAATGATCAAAAACACAAGTTTAAGTTAGATCAACATCATGAAGTCAGTGATAATATTCTTAGGTCCAAACACAAGGTCGATAATAGCAAATCTTCCTCGATGTATACAATGACAACCATTTATACAGTTCTACTAGAAAATAACAAAATAATGTCTCATAAATCTCATGATACAAATTATCAT
>CM031236.1:693637019-693705742 GCA_018340775.1 Taxus wallichiana var. yunnanensis | reverse complement strand
ACTTTAATTCAAGGCCAAAACTCTATTAATTACTTTCTCATGATATCTTTTGATTAATTAATATTAACAACATGTTTACCCACAATATTAAATACAACATTTAATAAATAAAGAAAGGGGTAATTGCATCACAAAAAAACACATGCAATATTAAACAAAAGGGTTAAATAAATAAATACACATAACCCCTTGGTCACATTTAAAGGTGATCCCCCCATGGAAATCCCTAACACACACAAACACACACAAACAAATACTAGTTGCCATGGTGACCTTGTTGAATTCATCTAGAATTCCAATGTGGTTGGTCTCCAATCCCCCGATGTTTGTTGTGATATTTTAAACCTAAAAAACACAAATACCTCCTTCGGCCTCATGGCCATATCAAAACATCCAAAATAATATAAATATAATTCTCAAAATCATTTAGATATATGAATCACAACAACATAAAAGCAATCTAACAATATCATTTATAGTTTTATCAACAACTATATTATCATCCAATAATTTCCATTTCTAGGTCTACTCACAATATCCAAATATCACAAGTCTACACAACATCCATAATATAACCATGCCAAATAGTATATCATCATCAATATCCAAAATGCCTCTAATAATCATCATACTATAATAAGCTCCATAATCATATCTATAATATAATCAGTAGTATCATGATTAGTATCAAAAAGGTGTCAAAGGGAAGTGGGTACTACATCCCCTCCTTAGACTCAACTTCCTCACTGGAAGTCACTTTGGAAAAAATGTGGAAACTAAACTCGTAGTAAAGTAGAATCCTCCTATGTAGCTATAGTTTCATCATATATATGCCTTGCACCTAGACTGATCAACCTCTCTTCCTCAAAGGCCCGGGATCCTATGATCTAGGATGTGAATAGGCTCAACATCACCTGCACTCTGCAAAGATGTCCAACCTAACACATGAGAAGGATCTGACATATATCCTAAGAACTAAAACATGAAACACACATCAAGTACGTGAGAAAAGCTAGGTGGAAATGTTAGATGGTAGGCTAAAGGGCCGATACACTCCAAGATCTCAAAAGCACCCATGAATCTCAAGAGCTAGCATAGAACCTTTTCCATAATAGATAAGGCTCTTGTGTGGCATGACATGAAGGAAAACCTTCATGGCTACATCAAAACTATGGTCCATCTATGTTGATCTACATACTTCTACCTTTCTTGTGCCTTCTGTAGGTCTCTGTTTGATCAAAATCACCTGTTGCTCCATGTCCTACATCGAGAAATTTCTAACTGTCTAAGAGGTGTGCACTCTCTATGATACAATGCTCGAAATGGAATCATGCCTATAGAACTGAAACTATTATTGTAGGAAAACTCCACAAGTACATGTACTCCTCCCCTCTAGATTGCTAATCCATCATGTACATCCTAAGCATGTCCTCTAAAATCTGATTCACTCGCTATCCCTATCCATCTGTCTCAGGGTGATATGTTGTGCTGAAGTTGATTCTCATCCCGAAGGCATGCTACATGGTAGTCTAGAAATGGGAAGTGTACAAAGTATCATGGTCACTAATGATCTTCCAGAATCCTATATACACCTGAAATCTCATCCAAATATATTTGTGCCACTCCACTAGATGTATAAGTGGTCTTCACCAGAGAAAAGTGAGCCAATTTTTTCAACTTATCAACCGTGACCATGATGGCATCATGGTGATATCTCAACATCAATAGCCCAACAATGAAATCCATGGAAATTGTGTCCCATTTCCACTCTGGTATAAGCATGAGGAAAGAGAAGGCAAGCTGGATGTTGATGCGCCGGCCTTTACTTTCTAGCACTCTAAAATTTATGACACGAAATGAGCCACATATTTGTGAATTCCTCTCTAGTGATACAAGCTGTCTCAAGGTAGCGTGCATCTTCTTCACCCTGGGATGGGCTGAATAGGGTGCACGATGTGCCTCGCCAAGACTTCCTACCTCAAGCCTCAACTCTCGGGAACATAAATCCATCCTATGTGCTTGAGAAGGCTATCTCGCATCTAGTGAGAAACCATAAAACTTCCCCTCGAGGGATCTCTCGAGACTCGATCTGTGCTCGATTTGCAATGTGGAAGCTATCAAGAGGAAACTACTAAAGAATCTGCTCCATAAATCTATGCTCACTTGGGGTTTCCATATCCACATGTCTCCATCTCTTTGAGAGCATTTGGCACTAAATTCTCCTTCCCCTTCATAGGATCTATCTCCATATCATACTCCCAAAGTAATTCCATCCAACGTCATTAACGAGCATTGAGATTAGGCTATGTGAAGAGGTGGTGAAGACTTAGGAGATTTGTCTTGAGTGAATCTTTGACCAAGAAGAAAGTACCTCCATCAACCAAAGTGTGCACAATTGCTGAAGCTCAAGATCATGAGTCGAGATAATTAAGCTCATAATCTTTGATTTTGCAAAATTCAAAAGCCACTACTTTTCCCCTCCTACATCAACACACCTCAAGCCATGCTTAAAGAAGCATTCGTGCAAAAAAAAAACTCACCCTGTGGATCGACACTTTGTAAGAGTAGGTGTTGTAGTTAGACATTATTTCATTGTGATGAAGGCCTACTTCGCACCTATCCACCTAAACAAACTTCTTCCCTTTCCTCTCAAGGGAAGTGATGGGGTACGTAATCCGAGAGAAGTCTAAACAAATCTCCGGTAGTAACTGTTAATACCATAAAGCTGCATAACTGAAGTCATAGTAGTGTGTGCTATCAATTCCATAATAGCTCTAATCTTTGAAGGATCAACAGTGATACCTTCCCCTTTAGATGATATGACCCAAATACTACACCTCCATCTGAAAGAATGCACACTTCTCCAAGTTCCCATAAAGTTGCTGCTCTCTCAAAGACACTAAAGAACTGTGAAGGTGCCCTCATACTCCTCACACATACGTGAGTAAATTATAATGTCATCAACGAAGATGACCACAAAGTGATCTAAGCAACTCATGAATACCCAATTCATCAAACTCATAAATAATGCGGGGGCATTAGTTAAATCGAAAGCTACCACTGTGAACTCATAGTGGCCCTATCTCATATAGAAGGTGGTTTTACGAGTGTCTGCTTTGAAATCCTCAATTGATGGTAACTGACTTAAGGTTTATCTTAGAGAATTTATGGCTCCCTTCATCTGATCAAATAAATCATGAATGCACGGAAGGGGATAACGATTCTTGATTGTTACTTTGTTTAGTTGGCGGTAATCAATACACAACTGCAAGGATCCATCCTTCTTCTTCACAAAGATCACTGATGCACCCTAAGTGGATACACTGGGATGGATAAGGCCTTTCTCCAAAAGGTCCTCAATTATAACTTGAGCTCATAGAGCTTTGTGGTGGTCATCTGATAAGGTTCTCGTGAAATAGGCTCTGCTCAAGAACCAAATCTATGTGAAAATCAATCTCACAATGGGGGTGGTAACCCTAGTAGCTCGATTTGAAAGACATCAATAAACTCTCTCTAAATGGGGTGATCATCTAGTGATGGTTCACTAGCCCCATCCTCGATTTCGATCTGTCCACTAATCTGACAACATACATCTCGAAAACCACGTCTGCACACACGCTTAAGCAATATAGTAGAGATGGTGTGAATAGAAATGGGTCTCTAACCCTCAAATCACCGATTGACTCCCAAATCATCTACACAATGATATAATCTTGTGGTAACAATCCATCCTAGCCCGGTGTGTAGACAACCAATCCATACCCAAGATGACTCCATAAGAGCACAAAGTAAGGATGCAGATATCTCGAGGTAGTGGTGAAAGGTCCCAAATTCACCACACACTCCTTAACTAAGGATTCTACAGAGATCTTGGCTCTGAAGCCATCCCAACATCCCAACTATGACTTCGCTTAACTACCACCAGCTTGTATCGCTCTAATAAAGATGGGGCAATAAAAGAATAATAAGAACTAGAATCAAACAAAATGGAGGTAGGAATACCACCAATGTTACTGTGTAGTCTTAATAAATATAATATGATGCTCTTCCTAGTAGTTCTTGACTCTGCATACATCCTATGATCGCGCCCGATATCACCAAAAATAGGCTCTCGAGATGTGTTTCTTACCCTTGTTATTAGGGTTATGTGGGAAATCTCTCCAAAAATGTCCACTAATACCACAACCAAAATAACCACCGATCCTCTTCCTATTTAGCGAGTTCGGCCGGTACTCTGAGGCTGTGGTGTGGATCTAATGATCAGGTTGCATTGAATCGAATGGTCTCTGCTGTGCAAGCTCCTACTGAGTGAGCTCTCTAGGCACCCTGTGTCCTGATGGGACCCCTAGGAGGAGGCCTCATACTCTGACCTCTCTGTGCATTAAATCTATGTGGAGGTCTATAAGGTGGGCAGGACTATTGCTGCTGGTGTGGTCTAAAAGATTAATGTGTTGAACCTTATCCACCACGAGGAAGAGGTACTGACCCCCTCGATTTGTTGTCCTGCATCTGTTGTATGCAGCTCCAGACTCAGTCTCTAGCCTACTGGGTCTTTCCCTGAGTCTCCTCTTCTATATAATCCTTCTCAACGACCTCAACTAATGTCTATGGAAAATGGTTCTATACTACTCCTTCAATGTCTAGGTTCGGGCCGGATGAACCTGTGGATCCGCACCTACTCATCTTGCACATAACCAAAATACTAGAGTACATCCAGAAATCTGCTGCATCATACTTAGCCACTATAAGAGATGCCTGTCGGAGGTTATATTAATCATTTATCCACTATTATATGAAACTTCGTGATAAGTATCTGTTCCTGAAATGCTCCTTAAAGAGCTCACAGGTAATTGTCTCAAAATCAACATGGAACTTCTACTCCTCTGTCGTCCACTAGACACTAGCTCCATCCCTCAGTAGATGGATCGCAACAAGAGCTTTCATGTTGCTAGAACAAGGACAAATCTTGAAGCACCTGCTAAATCTCACCAACCAGGACCTCTGCTTGAAATCAACCTATGTCACGAGAATAATGGGATGGCTGAAGCTTTAGGATCTCCCTGATGTAATCGGCATCTGTGGTCTAATGGCCTCTAGGTCTCTCTGCATGCTCATCCCTAAGCCTAGGACTCGGATACCTCTCTCTTTTTCTTGAATCTCGATCACCCTGTCCCCTCTTTGGTGACTCTACTCGGGCTGACTCTGCATGGGAGTTTGTCCCCATGCTCCTTATTTGGTCGATGAGATACTAACCTCAATGGAAGGGACTTTATCATGTCCGCTGCATGTCCTCCTACTACGATCCTCCGGGTAGAGTGCCATTAACATCTTGAAGAGTCTACAAAATCTAGTGTAGGATGGCTACTACAACATGATCTAGTGGTGGTAAGTCTAGGTCTATTAGAAAAGACCCATTGTCCCATCTCGTGCTCTCGCTGCATGGACCGGGCGAGTTAGTTCATCTTTCTAAGTTTTATTCGGTTTCCATGTTTACTAAAATATGTAATTTCTAAACTAAGTTGTTTTCTAGATTTAAAAGTGTGCTAGGTTTAAGGTTCATGTCTCAAGTTTTCTAGTGTGCCCAATGGTCCAAGATTTTGAACCACTGCTCTGATACCAAGTGTAACACCAACTAAAACAATCCACTTGAGACCAAGAACAACCTAGGATTAGTTAGGAAAATTATGGAATAATTTTTTTTGTTTAAAAGAGTCTATGACCAGGTTACAAGGCAAAAATTATCACTAACAAGTTCAAGAACAATTCTAATTTACTAGAACATACTTTTCTTTTATTAACAATTATTAGAGGTCATAAGGTCCAAAATTTAGGGTTAGAAGGTTCAATATGATTCAGAGGGTAATTCCTAACCATACCCACTCTCTAACAGGCTTAAAGGTTCAACTTTATTTTTCTCAAACTTAACGCATTCAAAAAAGTTCCTAAATTATTCCCATTGGATAGGAAATTTCCTCACCTTTCCATTGATATAAATAAGTCCTCCTAACTCCTCATATTTTCCAAGTTATGGGTCAGCGGGCCTTGGGGTGAAAAGCTTCCCAAGAGCGGGCCCACGGGCCCGTGGGTGAAGGGCTGGTTGGCGGGCCATGGGAGACTTTTGAAAAAAATCCCACTCGAGGAAAAACTAATTTTGCACCCATGCACTCATGGGTCCACAATTCCACAAGGGACACATGGCACCTCAAAATCAGCATGGGGAGAGTGTCAAGGCCCCGAGCCCCAACCACAATGCAATAAAGATGTGATCCAACTCGTGGCATTAACGAGCTTCCACAAACACACAAGCAACACTTTTCATAATAAAAACATAGTCCAAAAAGAATGTAGTTTACAACTACATAAAGCAACAAACATTATGGAGGGTTCATCTCATGCAAGCTAAAGGAGCAAGAAACTATGGGGATGTTGCTTATGCCTCCCAAATGGGAAATGGGTATCACCCCTAATAACAAACCACCAAAATATTTATATAAACATACATACATACATACATACATACATACATACATATATATATATATATATATATATATATATCATTTCAAATCCCGACATGCCATTATGCCTCCTCAAGTACCCATTATTCCTCACATTTTCTTATGCCTCCCCAACCTCTTATGGCACATCATAAAAATTAACGAAATGCATGGTATTTATTTGTAGGGTGAAACCTAAACCCCAACTCCTCCACACTTATACCTCCCTAAAACAAACTTGTGCCTCCTACACCATCCCTAGGCCATCTACCCAACAGCCACAAACAAGCCAAAACATTCATACAATTTACATTCATAAAATAAGAGCATTTCAAGAGCAAGCTCCTACCTCTCCATGATGAAGTTGTTCAAGTTCCAAAACAACAAGCTTTATCCATCATTATTCTTTCATTCATCTTCTTCTTCGGTCTAACCATCCTTTGTCCTTCCTCTACCATACCTCCCTTTTCATCTCTTCAACACAATTCCACCTCTTTAAAACCTCAATACCTCTCCCCTCACTCTTACCTTATTCTTCATTCATTCCTCCTCTTCCCCTCCCTCTAACCTTCTTCTTCCATTTCTCCTCTTCTCCTCCCATCCTTCAACCCTCCTCTCTCTCCTCCGTACATCCCTTTTCCTCCCTCCAACACTACTACACCATATTTTTAACCTTTCTCTTTCTCTTCCTATCACACTTCTTTTTTCCTTCCTCCACCATTCATCATGTCTCTCCTCCATTTCCTCACTTCCCTCTAAAATTATTCTTCTTCCTTCCTCCCCTTTTACCTCTAACCCTCCTTTGTCCTTCCTCACTATTCATCATCTTCCCTCCCTCCTCAAACTTTATTGTTATTTCATTCATCTACTTCTACTATCTAACCCTCCTTTTTCCTTCCTCTAGTATTCCTCCTCTTCCCAACATCCTTCTACTCTTCCTCTTCCCCTCCTCCTATATCTTTATTCTTCTTTCATTCATCCTCTTCTTTCATGTCATTCCTCTACCATTCTCTTTCTCTTCCTATCACACTTATTTTTCCTCCTCTATCATTCATCATCTCCCTCCTCCATTTTCTCTCCTTCCTCTAAACTTATTCTTATTCCTTCCTCCTCCTTTGTCCTTCTTCCATAATTCCTCATCTTTCCACCATCCTTCTACTCTTCCTCGTCTCTCCTCCTGTAACATTATTCTTCTTTCATTCATTCCTCCTCTTCCCCTAACTCCAACCCTTCTTCCACTCCTCATCTTCCCCTACTCCTATAACTTTTTTTTTTTTTTTCATTCATCCTCTTCTTCCATCCTTCCTCTACCATTCTTTATCTCTTCCCTATTACACATCTTTTTAATTCCTCCACCATTAATCATCTCTCTCCTCCATTTTCTCTCCTTCCTCTAAACTTATTCTTCTTCTTTTCCTCCTCCTTTGTCCTTCCTACATCATTCCTCATCTTCCCACCATCTACTCTTCCTCTTCCCTCCCTCCTGCAACTTTATTCTTCTTTCATTCATTCTTCCTCTTCCTTCTTCCCTCCCTATATTTTTCTCCTTCCTTACTTCTTCTGCCATTCCTCATCTTCCCACCATCCTTCTACTCTTCTGCTTCCCTCCCTCCTGCAACTTTATTCTTCTTTCATTCATTCCTACTCTTCCTCTTCCCTCCTCCATTTTCTCTCCTTCCTCCAACATTCTTCTTCCATTCCTCTCTTCCCATCCTCCTCGTGAACTTTATTCTTCTTTCATTCATCCTCTTCTTTTATCCTTCATCTACCATTCTCTTTCTCTTCCCTATCAAACTTCTTTTTCCTTCTTATGCCATTCATCATCTCCCTCCTCCATTTTCTCTCCTTCCTCTAAACTTATTCTTCTTCCTTCCTCCTCCTTTGTCCTTCCTCCATCATTCCTCATCTTCCCACAATCCTTCTACTCTTCCTCTTCCCTCCCTCTTGCAACTTTATTCTTCTTTCATTCATTCGTCCTCTTCCCTTCTTCCCTCCCTAAATTTTCTCTCCTTCCTCAACCTTCTTCTTCCATTCCTCATCTTCCCACCATCCTTCTACTCTTCCTCTTCCTCTTACCTCCCTCCATTTTCTCTCCTTCCTCCAACCTTCTTCTTCCATTCCCCCTCTTCCCCTCCTCCTCTAACTTTATTCTTCTTTCATTCGTCCTCTTCTTCTTTCCTTCCTCTACCATTCTCTTTCTCTTCCCTATCACACTTCTTTTTCCTTCCTTGCCATTCATCATCTCCCTCCTCCATTTTCTCTCCTTCCTCTAAACTTATTCTTCTTCCCTTCCTCCTCCTTTGTCCTTCCTCCATCATTCATCATCTTCCCACCATCCCTCTACTACTTCTCTTCCTCCATCCTCAACTTTATTCTTCTTTCATTCATCCTCTTGTTTTGTTTAACCCTTCTTTCATTCATTCCTCCTCTTCCCTTACCTCAACCCTCTTCTTCCATTTCTCCTCTTCTCCTTCCCTCCTTTAACCCCTCCTCTCTCCTCCGTACCTCCATTTTCCTCCCCTCACACTACTAGACCATCTTTTAAACCTTTCTCTTTCTCTTCCTTATCACACTTTTTTCCTTCCTCTGCCATTCATCATCTCCCTCCTCCATTTTCTCTGTTTCTTCCTCCTTTTTCCTTCCACCATCATTCCTCATCTTCCCACCATCCTTCTACTCTTCCTCTTCCCTCTAACACTACTTTTCCTTACTCTACCATTCCTCCTCTTCCTCTGTCTATCCCATACTTCCAACCTTCTTCTTCTTCATTAATGTTCTTCCTCTCATCTTCTTCTTCTTCCATTCCTCCTCTTTCCCTCCCCTTCCCATCCCTCCAACACAACTTCACCATCTTTATAACCTCTCTTCCTCTCTCCTTCAAACATTTTCTTATTCAATTCCTTGTCTTCCTCTCCTTTTCTTATTCTTCCATTGCACCTCTTCCCCCACTTTATCAAACCCTCTTCTATTTCCCTCCCTCCAACACTACTCTACCCCTTTTTTATCCTTTCTCTTCTTGGTCCTTCCTCCACAATTCCTCATCTTCCATCACTCTAAGACTCTTATCCCCTAAGTTCATTATTATTCTTCAATTCATCCCTCTATCTCGTCTAACCACCCTTCCTTCATTGCTCCAAGACTGTGTTTCCCTACATCTATTCTTCTTCTTCTTCTTCCATTCCTACCTATATTCGGACCTCTAATGCCCCTTCATCCTTACTTCACCATTCCTCATCTTCCTTCACTCCAAAATTGTATCCCCTACTTCTAACCTTCTTCTTCAATAATTCCTCTTCTTCCTCTCCTCTTCTTCTTCTCCCATTCATACTCTTTCCTCACCTTCTCTAACCTCATCTCTCCTCCAAACCCCCTTTTCATATCTCCAACACAACTCCACCCTCTTTAAAACCTCACTAACTCTCCCATCACTCTAACCTTGTTCTTCTTTGATTCCTTTTCTTCCTCTCCTCCTCTTCCCCTCTCCTCCAACCTTCTTCTTCCATTTCTCCTCTTCTCCTATGTACCTCCCTTTTCTTCCCTCCAACACTACTAGACCCTCTTTTTAACCTTTCTCTTTCTCTTCCTATCACACTTCATTTTCCATCCTCCACCATTCATAATGTCCCTCCTCCATTTCCTCTCCTTCCTCTAAACTTATTCTTCATCCCTTCCTTCGCTTTTATCTTGAACCCTTCTTTTGACCTTCGTCCAAGTTCCTCCTCCTCCCACCATCCTTATACTCTTCCTCTCTGCTACCTCTTGAACTTTATTCTTATTTCATTCATCGCTTCTTCCGTCTAAGCCTTTACCATTCCTCCTCATCCCTCCCTCAAACTTTATTATTATTTCTTTTATCTATATCTTCCTCTAACCCTACTTTTTCATTCTGTACCTTTCTCTTTCTCTTACCTATCAAACTTCTTTTTCCTTCCTCCTCCATTCATCATGTCCTTTATTTGCTCTCCTTCCTCCCCATTTTCCCTCTAACCTCATTTTCCTCTACCATTTCTACACTTCTTCTTCCCTCCCTCCTCCAACTTTATTCTTCTTTCATTCATCTTCTTCTTCGGTCTAACCCTCCTTTGTCCTTCCTCTACCTTACCTCCCTTTTCATCTCTCAACACAAATCCACCATCTTTAAAACAAAAATATCTCTCCCCCCACTCTCTCCTCTCCCTCTTCCTCTGCTCTCCATCTCCTCTGCTCTCCGCTCTTAGCTCTCCCTCCCTCTCCCCCTCCTCCCAACTACCCCAATCTCTCTCTCCCTCGACTCTCTCTCTCCTCCCTCCCTCGCTCTCTCGCACTCCTGCTCCCCTCCCCATCCATCTCTCCCTCCATCTCTCCCTCCTTGCTCTCCCTCTCCTCCGCTCTTCTCTCCCTCTCTCCCTCCCTCCCTCCTCCCTTCCCCTCTTCTCTCCTCTCCTCCACTCTTTTCTCTCCCTCTCCCCATCTCTCCCTCTCCAGGCTCTCTCTCCGCTCTCCTCTTTCTCTCTCCCCCTCGCCCTCTCCTTCACCTCTCTCCTCTCCCCCTTCCTCCCTTTACTTCCCCCCTCCCCTCCCCTAAGCTCTCACTCCCCTCTGCCTCCCTCTCCCTCTCCATCTCTCTCTCTTCCTCCTTCTCTCTCTCTCCTCCTCTCCCTCCACTCTCCCTCCCGCTCTAGCTCCATCTCCCTCTTCTCCTCTCCTCCCTTCTCTTCTCGCTCCTCTCCTCTCTTCCTTCTTCCTTCACTCTCTCTCTCCCCACTCTCTCTCCCTCCCTCCCCCTCTCGCTTCCACGTACCTACTCTCCCCACTTTTCCCTCTTCATCTCTCTCTCTTCCTCCACTCCCCTCTCTCCCTCTCACTCACTCTCTCACCCCTCTCCCTCCAATATCCCTCTCTACCATTCCCTCTCACTCCCTCGGTTCTCCCTCTCCCTCTCCCCAAGCTCCCTCCTCCCTCTTCATCTCCTCCCCCACTCCCTCGCCTCCTCTCCTCGCTCTATCCCCTCCCCTATCTTCTGATCCTCTTCTCTCCCTCTCTCCATGCTCCCTTTTCTCTCCCTCTCCCCCTGCTCTACTTTTCCTCCCCACTCTCCATCCCCAAATCTCCCTCCTCCCCCTCTCTCTCCATTTCCCCTCTCTCTCTCCCCCCTCCCCTCCCCTCCCTCTCCCTACACCTCCACCTCTTTCTTTTCCTCTCCTGAGCTCTTTCTCACTCTCCTCTCCCTCAATCTCTTTCCCTCCCCACCTTCTTCTTCCATTTTCCTCTTCGCCTCCCTCCTTCAACCCTCCTCTCTCCTCCATACCTACCTTTTCCTTCCTCTAAAACTACTAGACCATCTTTTAAACCTTTCTCTTTCTCTTCCCTATCACACTTATTTTTCCTTCCTCCACCATTCATCATGTCCCTCCTCCATTTCATCTCTTTCCTCTAAACTTATTCTTCTTCCCTTCCTCTCGCTTTTACCTCTAACCATCCTTTGTCCTTCCTCCACCATTAATCCTCTTCCCACCATCCTTCTACTCTCTTCTTCCTCTTCCTTCCCTCCTCAAACTTTATTGTTCTTTCATTCATCTTCTTCTTCTATCTAACCCTCCTTTGTCCTTCCTCCACCATTAATCCTCTTCCCACCATCCTTCTACTCTTCCTCTTCCTTCCTCCTCAAACTTTATTGTTCTTTCATTCATCTTCTTCTTCTATCTAACCCTCCTTTGTCCTTCCTCAACTATTCCTCCTCTTCCTTCCCTCCACAAACTTTATTGTTCTTTCATTCATCTTCTTCTTCTTTCTAACCCTCCTTTGCCCTTTTCGTCCACCATTAATCCTCTTCCCACCATCCTTCTACTCTTCCTCTTCCTTCCTCCTCAAACTTTATTGTTCTTTCATTCATCTTCTTCTTCTGTCTAACCCTCCTTTGTCCTTTTCCTCAACTATTCCTCCTCTTCCCAACATCCTTCTACTCTTCCTCTTCCCCCTCCTCCCTGTGACTTTATTCTTCTTTCATTCAACCTCTTCTTCTTTCCTTCCTCTACCTTTTCTTTCTCTTCCCTATCACACTTTTTTTTCCTTCCTCCACCATTCATCATCTCCTCCTCCATTTTCTCTCCTTCCTCCTCCTTTGTCCTTCCGCCATCATTCCTCATCTTCCTACCATCCTTCTACTCTTCCTCTTCCTCTAACACTCATTCACTACTAGAAAGAGGGCTAATTTTCCACAATGTTATCCACAAAATAATCGATTTGTGGAAAATGTAGATTAGCAACATTAAATGGGTGCCTTCTATAATATACAAAGTAGATGTTTCACAATTTCATGAAAGTCATATGTAGTTTGTGGAATATTCATAATCATATAAATTTATTGTAGAAAAATCACAATATATCCATTTGTTTTGGAAAAAGATAAAATTCTCGACTATATTCAAAGGATACTCTAAATAAAATGTAGATTGCAATCTCTAATTTCCACAACATTCTAAACTTCAATTAAAAAAGATTAAAAAATTTACATTCGCTAAAACTATGATTACTCGTCTAAAAATAAAAATATAGACAAAAATTAATTCTTATTTTTCATAATCTACAAAATATATCATAAATAAATAATCACATAGTTTTTAAGATTTGAATTTTATCAAAATAAATAATCACATAATTCTTAAGATTTGATTTTATTATTAAAAATTAAAACCCTTAAAATTTAAACCGAGTATTATCCCTAACTCACTCTAATTGTTGACAATCTACAATTAAAAATTTAGTCAAACTCTTATTGTAGATAATCTACATTAATAAAATAAATAGTGATAATAATGAGGATTGCAAAAATAAGAAAATCTTAAGTAATCTACACTACTCTAAATTCCAATATTATTTATGTGAGTAATCTACATAATATTACAAATGTTATTTGTGAATAATTTACACAACTACAAATAAATAGTTTGACTAGTCAATTCAATTAAATTGTCAAATATATAGAGGCTCCATAGGACTTAAATAGTGGAAAATCCACATTAATGTTATTATTAGCTCACTTTACATAATTGTAAATAATATAATTATAAATAAATAATAATTATATCAATACAATTTCATTACAATTATACAATATTTATTGTTTGAAAACAACATTACCTTAATAATGTTTTTGGATAATCCACAATATTTGAAATTTTAACCAATTAGATTTATTAAAAATTTAAACTCTCCTTCTATTGTTCGAATTTTTGAATCATAATAATAAAATATTGCATTCTATAATTATATTTAAAACACATAATATATCTAGTACATTTGAAATTAAATTAAATTAAAAATTATTAAAATTTAACAGTAGTTAGGATCATGATACAAAAAAATAAATTTTTACAAAGACATATTTTTTTTAGGTGGTCACTTACTTCTTATAACAAATTAATTTTGTAGTAAATTATTGTATTAAAAAATTCAAGAAAAAATACAACTTTAATAAATGTCTACACCTTTATAACTCATTTTGCATGTCATCTTGATTGAATTCTCATCATCTTGAACCAACTCTTGAACTTGTTCTGTACTAATTTCCAATTCCCCTAAGTCCACAACTAAATTAATCATGGCATCTTCTCTATCATATCCAATATCATCATCAACAAGATTATTAAATATCATTGTTGAATCTTGTCTACTTATGTAATCTGAAATATCATCTTCTTCTATTCCTCCTTCTGGTAGTATACCATCATCTGATTGTCTTAATTCATGATATTCTTCTTGGGACTCTTGTGACTCAACATGATCTTCAATTTCAACCAGTGGTTCATATTCATTTTCATTGTTTGTTTCATCTTCATCACTATTAGCACCATTGTTAGAATTAGGGTTCACATCTGAAAATGATGGATGTCGTTGGCTCCTTGGATTGTGTTCGATGATGAATGACCAATTCATATCATTAGTATCTTTAATAAAAAAAATTTGCTCACATTGACTAGGGAATACATAAGGCTCATTTGTCTCCATAAAGCTTGATGTTTTGATAAGGGGAAAACCATTTCGATGCATTTTAAATGTTCTATGAGTTCCATCCTCAATCATTGGATACCACTTGACATGAAAGATAACCTTTCAATGCCCCCAAATCAAGCTTCCATAATTTTTGCAATATACCATAGTATTGTTTCCTCAAACACTCATTTGAACCATCCATCTCAAAGTATGTTTGAGATACCTCGATCAAAACTCGCCTTAGTTCATCGGGCCTTCTCAATACGAAATGTTTACCATATGCCCACATTGCTTTGTAATGTCTCACCCGCAACATAAAATACACGCTTTTAAATTTCATCTAGAATATGTAATTTAAAATGTAAAGAATATGATATTAGAATAAGTAGAACACTACCAAAGTTATTATTATAGATTATAAAAATATACCTTTCTCATATGTGTCCCAGTGGCAATTTCTAATTCTTCTCTAGAAACAATTGTAGGATCTTTATTATTTTGAAATATAATATTTTCTCTCAACCAACTCCAAGTACATTTATCTGGCCATGTATTTCTATGTTCAACTTGTAACTTCCTTGTGTGAGTTTTATTCATAGATCCGACCCTCCTAGATAAATTTGAATAAGCATTTCTATCAGCTTCTTCCTTCTTTGTATTATAAATATCAATCCACTTATCCATGCATTTTGTGTGATGGGCAACAAAAACATGCAGTCTCTCCCATTCATATGGATCTGCAACTCTAAAAAAAGTTAACTTTAATTTTTTATTGAAATGAGTATATTTGTGATATAATAAAAAAATTAAATGAAAAATTATGTACACACCTCGTATTGTTCTCAACTTTGACCTCATTTGAAGTACTTCACCAGTGAGCATATCTTGTTGACATTTACTCCAAAGTATTGGTGTATCTAAATGGAATTTTGGTAAATATTGTGTTACACGTACCATTGCTTTGAAAGTAGTATAACTTATGTTGCAATAGAGCCCTCAGGGTGAGCTCTTTGTCATACAAAATGTTTTAGTACCTTCAATAAGCGCTCTACAAGCCACATAGACCTTGATGTAACAGGACCACAATATTCAATCTCTCTGACAAGATGTACTAGATAGTGAACTTGCGAATCAAAAATGTTAGTGGAAGATGCTTCGATTGTACATAGTAGTATAGGTGCTTGCTTCTTCCAATAGTCTATATCTTCCAACTAATCTCTTTTGAAGTTAACCACCTAACATAAATCATAATAAGTATATTAAATAACAAAAATTATTTTTTATCATAAATAAATTAATCTTACAATGATTTTAAAAGGAAATTTACCTCATATATGCTGATAAGTCAAATATTGCAAGTCTAATATGTTTGTCAAAGCTTTTTGAATAATCACCGGTAGAATAACCTACAAAAATAAATTCCATTATATATCTAATATATTTTGAAGATTTAAACTCATATATAGTAATATATGTATGTTATGTATACAACTCACTTTAAGAAGGTTATGCCAATCATGTGTCTTCAATCCTCAACAACTCTTCATCTTTTCCTCTCAGAATGCGTTCTTGAGTGTTGCAGCAAATCCTGGGGAATTTTATCTCCTTAATTGCCATTGATTTAACTTGTCTTTTCTCCTCATTTGTTAATCTCCATGACCGATAGAATATGAATCATCAATAGGATTTGGCCATAAATGAGGCATGACATTGTTTTTTGAAGATCTCTTCTCAATCGTAATCCATCAACTTTTTCCATTAATAAGATACCATAATGATTTTGACATTATCAGATCCAATGTGCATGACATCAAGAAGGTGTACAATCGGTAAATATCTATAGTAAGGAAGTTCATAAAAAATTGAGAACCTCTTCATTCCTCGAGGGAGTTCACCTTGATAAAACATGTAAAAATATAGTGAGATGTTATAAAATAAAAAAATAGAAATATATTTAATGCAAATCCTATGTTTAATTCGTTACCTTGAGCATTATTGTATGAAGTATACCAATCATTTGGTGTCATACACTTTGGAATGGGCAATTTCATTTCCTTATTATTGAATTCACCTCTCCTCCGTACTCGATATCGATGATTTATGGGCAAGAATTGCCTATATTCATGGAAGATAACCTTTTTGAGGTGATTGGAATGCTTAGCTATTGTTTCACTTCCACAGGATGGGCAACCAAATTTACCTTTTGTTTGAATACCTACAATTATGATTTTGAGAATATTTATAGTTAGAGGTAAATTTTTGAGATCCATGTTACTCTTATGAAAATTTAAATATTAAAATAAATCAACTTACCACAACAAACAGATAATCCTGGGGCATCATGAATCGTCCAACACATCATTCCTCGAAAAAAAAGTCCCTTCTACCAATAGGCCTCGAAATATCATGCATTTGAAATCCTTTCCATAACTCTTTAAGTTCTTCAATGACTGGTCGTAAGTATATATCCATATTTTTCACTTGATATTTTCCTGTACATGAATGAGTTCCAAATGTAATTGTAATAAAAATATTATAAGATTAATTAAATCATGTGGGGATCTAAGGGTATAAGTTAACTCACTGGAACTATTAACGCCAACATTATTTGCTCTTTTTTATGGCCATCCAAGGTGGGAGATTATTCACAACCGCAATAATTGGCCAAATGGAGTACATTGAGGACTGGATTGAGTATGGATTAAAACCATCCATCGCTATTGAAATCCTTGCATTTCGCGGGCTCACTTGCAAAATCTCGCCATCTCTCATCGATTTCTTTCCATGCTTTCCCATCTGCATAATACGCATTGTTCCATCTCACGTGCTCTTATTTGCGAATGCTAATCATGAGATTTCCAATATCATTACATTGGAATACATGTTTAAGTTCAGGTATTAATGGGAAATGGTGAAGTACTTTACGAGGAACTTTAATAGATTTAACAACACCTTGATGCTCATATCGACTTTCACCACACACATGGCAACTTTCTTTATTTTCATTTTCTCCATAGAATAGCATACAATCATTAGGACAAGCATGATAAACTTTATAATCCATTCCCAAATCATTTAAAGAATTTTTCACTTCCCTATAGGAGCGTGGTAGTCGATTTCCTTCTGGAAGTAGTTTATCAGCTAGAAACCTGAACCATAGAATTATGAACAATAAATAATTAATATTTTATAATAATAAAAAATTATATTATGAATTGTATAATATGAAATAATTAAATGTACCTCAAAAGTGTTGTAAAGCTAGTATCTGACCATCCAAAATAGCCTTCAAATTTAGAAGTAATAAGATTGTCGCTAGCACTGAGATTCGTGCACCTTCATATAACTTTGTACTTGTAAGGGTTTTCATGTTAGATTCTGGATGAGTGAAAATTTCATGCATCATATCTTCAATCCTGTGCTCCAAGATTCCCATTTCATCATCCATCATTTGATTTGGGCTCATTCTCTCCATATTTTCTTTTGGTTCATTACTGAGGGCATCATAACTAGTGACTTCGCAAAAACATTTTATATAAATAATTAATTATAGTTAATAAGTAAATGCAAAGTAATTAGTATTAAAAGTGATCTATATTAGTTATGGACATATACATAGGCGTTCAGAGAACCATGTTTTCCTAAATGTTGAATCTCTATTCTACGCCTTTGTGCTGCCTACAACCTCCACATTTTTGCATAGTATAATACACAAGCTCCTCATACCATTCGGAAGTGTAAGGTTCGGGAGCTACAAATCCTTCGCTATCACTAGAGCTTATAGTCATTTAGTATCCTCGCATTTTATTCAAAATTAACGTTAATTACAACTTTTTATATCAAGAAATTACAATATTGTGAATATAGTTACAGAACCTAAAGTTCACATTAATAAACATCCAAAATAAGAGATAATAAATTAAATAGATAACAATATATTCATAAATGATAATTAAAATTTATGGTTTTTTTTTTGTATTCAACTTTAAATCTATTAAAAACAATAAGAAATCAAATACTAAATGAATAAGGCCTTTGGATTCATAGGATAAATTAGAAATTGAATGAGAATTTTAAAATTGTATGAACAATCACAATATGTATTGAAGAGCATATATTATTTATCGTAGTAATCTACATGTATTTAGAAAAAAAATATTAATTTTAAGAATATGGATATATACACGGGGAAAGAGGAATATTGACAAAAACAAACATACTCCACAAGTAGTAAAGTTTTTATTATTAGGATGATCATTTCCAATATGAATTTTTTTCAAGTTTTGCATATGAATAATGGAAAGTTATGTGTTATATATTATTACAAATAATGCTACATAGTGCAATATTAATTTGTGTAATGATTGGTATTTGTTATTTTTGAAAATGCATTCCAAGACACACATATGAATTATATCTAACATGCGATTATAGGGAATGAATTTAAACATGAAGATAATTTAGAACCCTACAATAAATCAAAAGAGAATAATATTGAGAAAGAAGTATACTAGAATAAATATAAATCTTAATATTAAATGTTTTTATGTTACATAGAATTAGAACTAGAAAATATAGCTATAAAAATAAATAAATAATAAAATTATAAATGAGTTATGTAATAAAAATATTCTTAACAATATAAAAGTAAAATATATATTATAAAAATATAAATTATGATAAATATAAATATTAACAATCATAACATTTAAAAGTATATTTTTAAATAAAAAGTACCCATGTTTTTAATGTGAAATATTCAATTTCAGCTCCACATCACTCAATTTTGGAGCCACGTATAATCCTTAATTATAGAAAAACATGTAACCTAAATTAAAATAATGAAAATAATGAAATTCTTCATTATTGGGTGGAGAACACGTATTGAAGTAATTTTAGGTTTTCCACAAATTATGTTGATTTATTCAACTGTTTTCATATTTGCATAAAAATTAATATTACTCCCTCCAATTTTGTTTTTTCTGCGCAGATTTTTGGCTCTATGAGCAAATGCAAATTTGCTAGTTGTTTTTAGGGTTTAAAAATAAAATTCATGCAGCTTTGCATTTGTTTATTTCAAAATTTTCTACAGGAGGAGATATTCAGCGCAAAAAATTCCTTTAAACTGTAAGGTATGTTCATTCAATGTTTTATGCTTTTTTTTTTTTTTGGGAATACAAAATAATATTTTTTTGGGGTTTTATGTTTTTTTAATAGATCTTAAGTGTGTATTCATGAAATCACTAAATATTTCTTGGTTTAATATTTTATAAGCAAGAAATACAAGAGAAATCGAAAAAGGCCATCGGGCGTGATCAATGAGTATTTATTATTTTTTTATTGTCTTTTCTATCATGCAGGTATACACATGGCTAAATTATTTTAGCAACTATTTGACTATTTATATTTTTCTCCAATATTCATTACAAATGGTAAATAAGGTACTAATCAAAAGTTATGAATTTTCATTTATACGCATAATTTTTTTATACATTGATAGGCGTGATTTGATATCTAATTTATTATATTCTTTTACCAGGGACCGACATTCATTGTCGATTTAGACTATGAGGAGAGGTTAATGCGTCTTAAGAGAAATAATTTGGAACTACAAGAGAAGGAATTAGAGCTGAAAGAGCGTGAGATGAGGATTAATTCCATACAAGATGAATTCTCTTTGCGTGCAATTTCAAAAAATATTCCTACAAATGATGAATTTGATGGTATTCCAACATCCCCCAAAACTAATCTCTCTAATAGTACTATGACAAATTCCCTTCCTATAGGTCCTCAACAAGTCAATGGTAACTCAATTTCTGCTACGAATAATGGCCCTAGTAGTACAATGATAAATTCATCTCCGTAAATCCTCAACAAAATGTTTGTAGCAGCATTCCTTCTCATGGTGAACAATCAAATGATCAAAATGAAAATCTTGTGTCAAGTTTTGAGAGCACGCTTAAGGTGAGAGAAGTTACTTCCATAGGTCAAAGGGAAGCCACTCTAAAAGTAGACTATAAAGGTGAGGTACTTAAGATTAAGGGGGCTGGAACTGAATTCTATGCCACCCTAAATAGCCATATAGAGCAAATATTTGGGGATAGTTTGCATAAGACATGGCCAAATCAACCCAAAGATAAGAAAGAGAAATTATTTTCCTTAATGGTTTCTACCTATGGGCATATTTTTGATAGGAAATGGTTGTATTCAGAGGCTAGAAAGCGTCTACATGGAAAAAGAAACTATACAAAAAGGCTTTTAAGAAAACAACCAAATCTTCCTAAAGATCCTTTAGTTTCACAACAATCATGGAGTAAATTGCGGAGGGAACGCAATGGATTAAAAAATGGTAAGTATAAACACTTGAAGGATGTAACAAAAGCTAGACTACTGCTTGAAAAGGCCTGTCCCACAAGGTTTTGGGACAAGGCGGTATCAAATCCTTGCGAGCTTCTATGGTAATATTATTCTAAACTCAATTATAATTACATAATATTACAATCTTCGTAGAATTTTTCTAATCAATAAATATATTTAATCGTTTCCTAATTTGTTTTCTTTGTAATTTATAGGTAGTCGAATTTGGAAGGCTCCCTACAGATGACGAGATACAATATGCTCTTATGTTTGGATATGAAAAGTTTAGAAATGACAAATTAAAAGCAAGTGAGACTATTGCAAATGATATTCGTGCCAATTCCACAGATTCGGTAATTTCTTTGTATTTTGAAAATATAATTCTTACCAATTTTTTCGTTAGTAAAAATATATGATAAATGTATCATAATTTTTGTTATCTTTCCTATATTTTTTTATTGTTTACTTTTACGAATATTTTTTTATTAATATGGTTCTAATTTTTCACCCTAATACGATGTTCCCCTTTGTTCGTATTTCTCCTATAGTGCATGTATAATTTCTCCCCAATGAATTGCAATTGTCCTTTAGCCTAATTATAGCGTACTTTAGTCCATCCCCTTAATGCTTCATGTGGCTTAATTTTTGGAAACTCTAGAGAGAAGTTAAAGCTTTGGATCAAGGGAGCTCGTACCTCCTTTGCAAAAGGGCAATGTGCAGGCTTGATATTATTAATTTATTCCTCGCTTCCTTTGCATGGAGGGGCCCATTATGGACCTTAAAAGCAGTTTTTTCTCATGGACTGACTCATGAGCAGCCAACCACATCAAGGAAATTGCCTATAGGAGTCCATATTTATTTCAGATAATTTTTTAATCTTTTCTGAAAGAAATGGAGCCCAAGGATCTTTGAGAGATAAGGCTACCTTGGAGCCCATGGATTTTTCTCAGAGCGTGCATACCTTGGAGTCCAATTAGGTATAACTGGTTGCTTGTCAGCATATCTTATATATATCTTTTGAAACCTTAACAGAACCTAAAGTTATGCCTTGTTTATGACTTGAAAGTTGAGCCATCATTATATCTTGTCATATGCTCTCTCCAGTTGTGCCATCATCCCCTCAAATTCTTATGTGAACAAGTGCAATTGTATCAAATATAATTATCATTGCAGAATATTACATGTAATAAAGATCTGTTACAGGTTTGTAATTTGAACGCTTTAATTTATTTTTGTGATCTGTTTCCATGCTGTCCTGAAATTGGAAAGGAAAAAGAATCGAACGTACATATGAAAACTTAATTTAATGTTTCATATGCTTAAGAAAAACCATTAATAAACCACGTAATACCGAAATTGAAATTTTGATTGCGAAATTCAGGTGAGTTTTATATTAGACGAAAGAGAGAATGTCCACACGTTTGTATGATTTCAAATATGATAAGCTCCTAACAAGTGTTTCAGTAGTTTTCAATCACTCCCGGATGGACCAAGACACGACTGAATATATATTATTTTCACAGCTTCATAGCAATCGTTATAAATTGATTGAAAAGGGAGGGAGGCATATAACCATTAAAGACTTAAAAAAATAGCTATTAGTTAAAATATGGCCAAAGTTTGTCAATGGAGAAACTCTTAATAGTAAATACCATTGAAAAATGCTTTTCAACTACTTAGAAAAAATGAACTACAAAATTATTAAAAGTGGATGTAGTCTGTAATTGTCGCCGCATTATCTAAGTTGGAAGTGTGTTTTACACTTTTGGATTTGAAATACAGTTAACCAGAAATACAGTAAGAATGTTGCGCTGTTTTACACTTCTGGATTTGAAATACTGTCATTGTTTAAGTTTTTAATGAAGCTAAGAAATCAGTTACCTGACGGAATTAAACTACAAAACAAAATATGAGGAATCCCAAATCGCTAGCCAATCTTTTCACTTCTTCAAATTCATACATGGATTAGCCAGTTGCCTCATCCCCTCTTCTTTCTGCATATTTACTTTTTCGGGTATAAGAAGCCTTTATTTTCTCGAATCTCTCTAATGGACTAACACTAAGGACCTTGTAAGGATTGTCATCACTACTTGAACTTGATCCCCTGCCAGCGGATGCAGCAGTGCACACAATTCTGTAGTTCCCCAACGCTTGCCTTATAAGGATTGTCATCACTACTTACTTTTAGATGCAGGTTACTAACTATTTAGGTTTGACGGGTGAGTATGTTGTGGTCACAGAGAAGTAGATGAGCATCCTCTTCTTGCAGTGGTGAGATTGAATCTGTAGCGTCCAATACAGGCTTGGCTGCTCAAGTTATACACAAAATTTCAGAGGAAGCAGTAAATTTTAAAACCAGGGTAGTGGATATATATATTTTGTCGAGATATGCATTCATGTCTTTTGAACACAGATATTTCATAAATCCATTCATGTGGACTGAAACTCCAACAAAGTCACGAGACCCTGAAATCTCTATTGGTGTATTTCTTATAATGTATCCCTTCCAACAATTGTCCATCCTCACCTGCCATGGAAGATTCTCTCTCTTCATGACTGTTCAAACTCTCTAATCCCTCGATCGGCTGAAGTGAAAGAAAACATTTCACTAACATCAATCGATCCTTGAGAAGCTGTAACATCATTAGATTGGGAAATAGGAAAATCATGAAATACAGAGTTTTCTATGGATTCAGTCTCATTTGTACCCTCCAAAATATCGTAGCTCTTGTCCACGGTTTCATCTTTAGATTGGTTGATTGCTTCCACAAGACCTGCTTCGCACTGGTCAAAAGAATCATCCTTCCCCACCTCAACTTCCTTGTGTGGCAACTCAAGGCTTCCCTCCCTACCCTCTATGCTTTGAAAAATATCCAAATCCATAAATTTTGCAGGCAGGTTTGTCGCAGAGCCCTTAGATAAAACAACGGATGCTCCATTCCTGTCTGATACCTTGTCTAAACCTTCTGAATTCCCACATCCACAAAACTCATGGAACTCCAATTTCTCAAACGACCCACTTTCATATTCCACCCTCTCAGAGGAAGGAGATGTTGATCCACCCATCCTGTCTTTATCTTCCCCTTCACTTGCTTGAACAGGTGTTTTAGGACTAAAAACATCTTCCTCGTTCAATTTTAATGCACAGAAATCTATGTCCTAAGGCAGTTTTAAGAACCTACAGTCCATCAATCATGAGAAACGGAAGCGCCAACCTCCAAAAACCATGCTGGGTCACTGAAATTGTTTCTTCTTTAACAAATCCGAGGCTGCAACGCTAAATCATTTCCCACCACTAATTTGACACATCTGTTGGGGTCCTTGTGTCCTACATAAAAACTTAAAGCAGCAAAAAAGAAGGCTATCCCTGTTCACATCCTGAGGTGAGAAGCGTATACAAAACCATGCCCTCTGAGCCTATCTTATCCGGAGATAACAATTTTCAATCATGGGAAGGGCAAGGAACAAGTCCAGAGGAGCTTGTAGCAGGGCATATCTCGAACTCGTGTTGCTACAGTGATTTTTTTTCTCAAAACAGTAAAATTATTCTTGAATGCGTGAGGAAATACACAGATACTGTTGAATATAGCCAAAAGGTGGGATATTTTTCCTAAAAGAAACAAGAAACCCTTTTACAGAAAAATTTATAGAAAACTTGGAATAGAAATAGTAGGGAGTAGCAGACTCAAGTGTAATTGAAGGAAATTTGTAATTAAGGTTTGCAGGACTGGAATTTGATGGTATGTGGTCTGTTTTCAGGACTTTAGATCGTATTTTTCAATTGAAAATAAATTTGGAAACGAATACTATTATATATGTACTTCATTTTTCTCTCCTTAAGAAATATATATAAGACAATATGTATATACTAACTTGTGTTTTCATTATTAATGAAGGAATTTGAAGAAAGTGAGGATCTGACTTACCGGATGGAATGGAGACTGAAGAACGTGAAAATCTTCGAGAATGCAACACTTCAGTCAGTGCTCAAGCCCAGTTAGGAGAAAACAACACTCCAATCAATGCTCCTTCCGAGCAATCAATGCTCCTTCCCAGCAAAGAGAATGCAACTCTCATGTCCAGCCAACAAACACTATAGCTAGCAGTGCTATTTAACCAATGATTCAATAAAGCTGGATAAAAGCTTCTACAAGCAATTTGGTCAAAAATATTATTAATAGGATGGTTATTTATACATTATATGAAATATCCAAATTTCATATATTTATTGAAAAAACATGCAAACTGCAACTATATTTTTATTTCCTATTTTAAAGAGATTTATCTCTTTCTAAAGTATTGTTTTATTAATAAATATAATTTTTAAATATCGGATTGAGTTCTCTACCGCCATGCATTGTTTTTAATATTTATAGTTTAATTCTATCTTTAGATTATGTATTATTTAAAACTTTTAATAACTGAGGTTTGACTACGTTGGTAAAAGGCTGCATAAAAATATATTTTTAAATGGCAAATTTATAACATGCTTTACATGCATTGTGCTTTTATAATTATTGTATATTTAATTTACTTCAAGTTATTTAATTTAATATTTTTTCCTATTTTATTTGTAAAATAATTTTTTATTAAATATTAAATTTATGTTATTGATATTATAAATTTTGATATAATAATTAAAATAATATTTAAGATTTATAATAATAAAATATTAAAATTGAAAAATAATATTATATTTTTTATAATTCTAATTTAATTAAATAAAATTGTGAAAATAGTTACAATTTAAAAATTGTGAATTTATCTACAACGTAGATCTAATTATTGTGACACATGCCAAAATTTTATAATTGTGGATCAACAACAATGTGCAATTTGTAAATGTATACACAATTTTTAATTGTAGGTATGTAACAATATTAAAATTATGACAAATACCACAATTTATATTATTGTGAATTTTTTACACTTATTTTTGTTGTAGATAGTTTCACAAATTTTGTCACATTTTAGGTTTCCACAAAATTATTGTAGGTGGAGTCCACAAATTTGGATTCACAATTTTGACTAAAATATCCACAACGAAAATGTGAAAAAATTGTAGATACTATACCCTTTATCTTGTAGTGATTTGTCCTTACTCTACCATTCCTCCACTTCCTCTGTCTAACCCACCTCATCCCTTTGACCCTCCATTTCCATCCAACCTCAAACCCTCCCTGAATGTCATTTTCCCTCGCACCCCAAATAAAATATAACTATTAAAGTCATAAAAAATAGTTCTACTTAAAGTTTATAAAAACAAATGTAACTGTTTGAATTCATGAATAATAATTAATTTTTTTGTTTCGCTCAAGGCCAAGAAATACCAATAAAAATACTGTTTATTATTATATTAATGAAAATTTACTATAAATAGCGAATACTATTCAAAGCACACAATAACTATACCATTTGTTAGTCTCACTATTAAAAGAAACTAGAAATATTTTTAAAAAAAACTAAATAACAACACAAACCCACCCCTTGAAGATGTCCATGACCATCTTCAAGAGATTTGGAGGGCCATTTCGACCCCCGCCAAAACAATATTTTATTTATTTATTTAGAAAATAATGTCACAATGCATTCGACAATTCATCACCTGGCTCCTAGCCAAATGTTACAAACTGTAGAGCTCTTAACAACGGTTTAAAATCTCAATAAAGAAGCGGGCATGTCCGCCTTTTGACCCCTGAAAAGACTTATTGAAGTAGTGCAGGATAATACAGCTCTTATATTCTCCATCAGATCTCTCTCAATCTCGCAAATTTAAAGTGTTTCCCAAACTGGTCAGAGGTCTTCTTCTTCCAAAGCTGTCAAATGTCAAATTATAAAATTAAAAGCATACTGAAAACATACTAAAAGGTAAGGAATTAAATTACTTGCTAAAATCTTTCCGCTGCCCAGCTTCATAAACTCAAACACTGTTTACTTCTCCTAAAAAATCCACGATGGAAGATATTTGTGCTGACAGTTATTAGCTTTAATTTCATATGAAAATGCATGCAACTGTTTATTCAAAGTACTTTACCTTTCCCTAAGAAAAATACTGTAACATTTAGACTCGAGACATAAAATAAACGTATAATGCATCCTAAGAAAATAAACAAAGATTTATTCACATAAACACGCATAGAATCTTCCTGATTTGTTGAGTAATCAAGGCATTTTCGAGATGATCCAAAATGCCTTTGAGAAGGGGATAATAGAATTTCAATCTAGGATGTGAATTTGTAAAACTATCAGACTCATAATTAGCATCTGAGGCAATATTATATGTAAAATTATCAAAGTCATAATTAGTATTAGCATCTAGATATAATCATCATCGACAAAATTCACAACATAGATACTTCAGTCCAGCCTTCCTGACATGTAATATAAAAAGAAAGAGTTAGATAAACAGTACAATAAAATTCAATATTCAAAGATTAAAATTTTCCCTGCAGAGCTCTGTAATAAGCCTCGACACTTGAAAAATGACAACTTCTGGAATTTTCCAGATTGTATATGAATCAGAAAATTTTCAATCGTGTATTAACGAAAACCAGCGGATCTTGGAAAGCAAAATCCATAACTGAAAGTTACACGTGTGATCTGTTTATGATGTTTGGAATCTTCTAAATTTTGTTTACCATGATCCATGATCCATTTTCCTTCAAAACAATTCCGATAAAGCAAGAAAATAGCTCATAGAATCTAATACGGACATACAATATACATTTCGAGGAGTTCTGCGGAGTTTATCTCTGATTTGATTGTAAAAACTAAAACCCCTAGTTTCTTTTATTGAAATCCTTGATTAGATTGTGTCCAGAAAACATCCAAACAAAACGAAAAAGGCAGCTACAAATTTCCAACATACTGTGTCTAGAAAATATCCAAACAAAACCAAACAGGCAGCTACAATTTTTCAAATATTGTACTTACAACATGTATGATTTACCTGCCCACTTGTGTAATGGAAATACCCAACAGGCCATGCCTAAAAAGAATGTTTTGAAATTGGGTGTCGGATACTGTACCAGGTTTGTCAGGTAAAGCAATACAAACTTCTCAAAAAAATGCTTCAGTATCGCATCCTCTTCAGGAGACCATGCTCCTCTCTTCACTCCAAACGCCAATCCTAATACATAGAAAAATAGCAGCAGGCAAAGCTTTTAGCAGACATTTTTAACTCAAAAAACTGCAAAATGGGGCAGGCAGACGCAGTCATGTAACTGTACCAAAACAGGGTAGGCAGTGCAGTAATGTACGGACCACAAAAGGTTTTCAATTGAAACAAATAGCATTGGTCATATGACATGCCACAACAATGGGCAGAGGGTTACCCATTTGACATACAAACAACCGACAAGTTCGATAAATGCACTAAAATAGAATCAACCGAGAAAATGCCTACCAATGGAACCATCAAAGAGCTCAGAACCCCTGAAGAGATACTTATTTGCTTGAGTTGGGTATATGATATAATTCTCTCATAAATCATTCCCGAGATAACCATTTTTATAGCTCCTACACATCATCATCACAAACCCAATCACGATCCTCCTCTAAATTAACTAACATAAATTTGCGACATTAAACCATGAAATCTATAGACAGACCCAATTTACCTGAGCGAAGAAAAATCCAGGTGGTTGACAAAAGGTCCGTGACCCATTGAATGTTTCACGCCAATTAGAAAGAGGGGCAATCCAGTGGAAGAGGAATTGCAAGGCTTCCGAATGCAAATAGGCTCCTCCGCTGACTCATTCTTCTGCCGATACCATTAAAATAGCGTAATCATCTGAATCGCAATCGCATTATGACAATTGCCACCACTTAGGCTTGACTGGACTGAAGTAAATCAGGGGTCGGATCTGGCTGGAGTTGAAGAGGACTTGAGAGGAAAAGGGCTCCAAAATGCAAACGGCGTGCTCCCCTGCCAAAACCAGTAAAATTAAAATGATATAAACTGGGACAGTCAGCATAACAAAGCCATTTGAATTTATCTGATTTCCAGGACCATCATTATCCTGATTTCTGACAATACTGGACTGAAGCAAACACCCAGTGCTTGATGGAAGGTTCCTCATTTCTGTCGGTTATGTATCTGGCCGGAGTTGTCTGTGCCATGATTACAACCCCACTGCCTTCACTGCAATACATGAAGAAAATATTAATGATTAACAAATCTGTAAACGTAGGCTTCAGTGGAGTGAAGGAAATACGTTCAAGCCTCGCATCTGTCTGGAGTTAAAGGGCTTCAAAATGCTAATGGCGTCCTCCCCTGCGATTACCAATAACATAGAAATAATATATAGCAACTGAGCCATCTGAATTTATCCGATTTCCTGACAATATCATCATTACGATTGCATAGCTGGTAAGGCACGTTACAACGGTCTTATTGCTTTTAGCTAAGCTGAATTCCATTATTCCGTTGAGAGATTTACAGGGCTTCAAAATGCTAATTTAAAGTGGGGCAGGAGCCATCTTAATTTATCAGATTTCTATGACCATTATTATAATGATTCCGCACGGTCTCATCATTACAGTCTTATCGCTATTGGCGAGTTCGAGAATCGAAAAGACCGTTGAATCGCTAAACGTGCGTAAAGTTGGGAGAAACAGATACGGAAAAATCTATGTCAGTTTTGTTATTTCAAAATAAAACAAAAAAGGTAAACAAGGGGAAATCGATTCGCTGCCAAATATAAGTAGCAATCCCGGCATTTTCATCCTTCAGTGCCAGGCTCCGTTATCCCTTTTCCCCAAAATGGCAATATTTAAAATAATGGAAATCGCAGGCATTTTGTGCTTTCAACGGCCATACACCTTTCAGGGCAATAAATTATATATAATTTTTTAAATACTCCTTTCTCAATATATGTAAATTGTAGACATAATTTATATATATCAAGAGAAATATTTTAAAATATGTATATAAAATCATGGAATTTAAAGTTATTTGAAAGAACTAAGCTGTCAACAAATACGTATTCTATCTCTGATTGGACAATTAGAAAAAATACTTTTTAGATGGAATTATTATTGTTACTTTATTATCAATTGTACGAGCAACGTAATGTTGACATCGACAGAGAGGTATAGAAGAGCATATAGTTGAAGTCCTAAAGAAACTAAAATATTGCGGGGAGGACCAAGTGTATGAATCACTGTGTGAGGATTTTGATAACAAGAATGTGTTTTGTTTAATACTACGGGGAGTTAGTGACACAATGATCGACACACTTCATGGTGCACTAATGCGGGGTGAGTCCTCTCAATCAATTGTGTAAATGCAAGGGTAACTTTGTCCCATGGGCCACGAGGGATTAGAACTGCGTGGCTAGTTGGCGATTATTGGCTTCTTTTGTTATGCGAGAGCGAACGAGGTGTGGGAGCTATTTTTAACCTCATGTATTTTTGTATGAAGTAAGAAGCATAAGCGATTGTGGGTCAAACATGTGAAGTGATGGGAGATATTCAATGAAATTGTAAAGCCCACAAGCTCATATTCCTCCTCCTATATCTACGAAAGACCATGTAAACACATTACCCCTAAAAATAATACATTAGTGATTAAACATTTAAACAGAGTTGTGAAGTTTTTAAAACATATGTACACAACAATAAAAATAATATTCAAAATATAATTTGAATTTAAAATATTTCTAACTTTACAAACAAATAAAATTTTTAAAAGCAATATCTTAATCTTCTTTGATTAAAATTAAATATAAATTTATTTTTGTAATAAACCAACTATGTGTATGAGTTTTAACAATCCTAAAAATATATAATTCTTGGCTTCCAAATATAATTCTAACAAGCCCTCTTACATGTGAAATAAAGGGCGCACAACACTAATAAATTTGAAGGGGATCTAAGAGATGAAACTATAAAAGATGGTCTTCAAATTTGAGAGTGCCAAATGCCCTTTATCTCTTCCCAAAGAACATTCTTATCATTATAAAGCAATAGATTTACACAACAAACCCATCAAAGCCTTGCCATAGCGTGGGGCTCTGCAATGGATGGCTCTAGTGAAGTATATCACCCACAAATCCATCAAAGCCATACACTCACCGAGGAACCGTTTGGTGGGGTCGAAATCAATGAGCGCTTATGCCTTATTTTCCTACATGCCTATGAAGGACATAAATAACCTACCATGATCGATAATAAAATGGGCCATAGTAACTTTTACGCAAACTTGAATCAAAATTATGTTGAGCTTTTTTATGGACAAATATTTATGTATTAACGTGAGACAAACATTTCCACTACAAATTATCCTTTATTTTAATTGATTAAACACTTAGTGGGATTTAGTTGTGAGTTTAACACCGATTGTTACGTTGTTAATAACATATTAATGTAATATCTCGTGTGCCATATTAAATTGTGGAAGAAGAAGATATTACACTTTACACATGGATTATCTTATGATTCTTTCATTTATTTAAATATTATTATTAGGTAGAACTCTAAAATGGTTTGGGTTTTGGGGATATTACATTGAGATGTTTATATTTTTAGTATATGGCTATTGATGAGAATGAAATCATCTTAGGGGAGGGTGAAAGAATATTATATTTATATACTTTAATTTTTTTGTATTTAGCTTTTTTCTAACCAATATATTAAATAATGTACCAGTTTGAGGATGAAATTTATTGTATAATTTATATTTGTAATATTATTTCTTCTTTTAAATTTTAGTTTTTATTTTTTAATTTTTATTGTATTTATGTAGTTTATTATATTTCTAAATTGGATAATTTTACATAAATTATATTTAAGGTTTTTTAATATAATATATTTGTGTATTTTATTATTTTTTATGTGATAGGAATTGATGTACAAAAAATTGTATTTAATTTTTTTTTAAAAACACACAATTAAAATAAACTAACAAGAAATTAATACATTAATATTAATCATAGTGCCAACCAATTTCTCAAATCTATGTTTTCAAGTGCAGACCATTATTTGCATGCCAACATAAATATAAATTTATATGTATCTTAGTTTATGAATGATACATTTTCCATTGCTCTTAGCGAGAAAAATTAGAAGCATCATACTTTTTTTGTAGGTTTTGTAAACAACGAGTTAAATATTAAAACATAGAATTATGAAATCCATAATGATTAGATATCACACAATAATAGAAAAGCTATTTGCAAAGATAGATTACATATGTATTTTTTACTAATTCAACATCATATTGAAAATGAAATATTTAAATAATCTTTTTAGTATCGGTTCAGTCTTTTGCACCAATAGATGTCATTGAAGAGATATCTTGCTATGTTAGAATTATATTTTATTTTATGCTAAATAGTAATAGAATGTGTCTCAAGATCATTATTGTCATTTATTATACACCTTACATTATATCTATCTTGAGCTATTTTCATCATAGAAATTGCAAATGTAACATGGATACCATGATTTATTTTTAAATATTGTAAATCTCAAGATAATGATAAGGAATGACCTCGTGATCAAAAAATATATATTATTCACTAAATAATAAATAATTCTAAGTACTTGGGGAATTTTGCAACTTATCTATAGATCTCATGTTGTTGATAATTATGAAAAAATCGTAATCTCCACATGCTATGAAACTTTGTAAGAGATGTGAATGTCGTGAAAGTCTTTAATGTGGACTCACACCATTTAAAAAAATTATAGAATTGTATTTATGAATAGAATAATCAGATTAAGTCTCGTGTGTGTGTGTGTGTGTGTGTGTGTGTGTGTGTGTGTGTGTGTGTGTGTGTGTGTGCGTGTGTGTGCGTCTATATATATATATATATATATATATATATATATATATATATATATATATATATATATATATATATATATATATATAGCCAATCTAAAGAAAAGAAAATAGTTTTGAACCAATCCTACTTTTGATTATTTGACTTATGTAACGCCCATATTTTACATACACAAATACAACGCTAAAAATACCGGAATAATTATTTTTAAATTACATTGTAGTACACATGACACTACAACGAGATCACTTAGGACATCACACAACACTTGATATGTTTGCACAATCATTAACCCACATAGATAACATGACCCACATGATGCACATCAAGGTCCTTTTTTTTACAAGGCACAACATAATGATTTAACTATGTGACATACTTATAGATAGGGTATTTCAGTGACACAATATTTAGGATAACACATTTGTTACGAGCATGTTTCAATCTTTGACTTAAGTGATAGAAAGTTTCAAAATATGGGAATCATACATTCCCTTTTCTTTTTCTGCTAGATTTCCTCTATATTGATTAACATTTAACTTATGGTGTAACTTATTACAAAAGTGTAGTGTCCATTCCTCTTCAACAATATTTAATGTTGATGTTTTTACTATGGATTGATACTTGGACATTTGAGTATTATATTTTGTTTAGTAGATGATGGATTATGTAGATATTTGGACTATTGACATTCTGTGATTTACATTTTTATGATACATTAGATGATGATAATAGACAATTTATATATATATATATATATATATATATATTTGTGTGTGTGTGTGTGTTGAATTGTAATATTTTGGATTTATACTAACATGTCATATTCTGGATGTATAACCTATGTTGGATGTTTTGAGTAGAATTATTATTTTATGGATGCCAAAATAGAATTAATTGTATGATGCTAGATGATAGAATTGTTATTTTTGAATGATGATTACTGATTTTATATGTATATTGTTTCGATGTTGTTAATACGACCGAAAGGCTAGAGAGGTATTTTGTTTGTGTTGCAGGACATTTTATCACATACATCAGAAGGGGATAGGAGACCAACCACGAAAGGATGTCGGTTTTGAGAAATGTGGTCAAAATTTGACAACTTGTGTAATGTTATGTTGTGTTGTGGTCGCATGCTAGTTAGGTGGTTTCCCATGGGGTGACCTCACATGTGTGGCCATGGGGGTAATGTTATTTCTTTAAAAAAATTGTATGTGTTTTTCTTTTGTGTTATGTTTTAATTGTTGGAAATTGTAGTCACTTTATTAGCAAGTAATAATGTGTTTTAATTAAGCTAATCCTACTTCATTTCTTAACTAAAATTGGGATGTTACAATTAGATAGTAATGAGGGTAGATGGTCCTTGAAATCATGTGATGTGGTTTGGATTTTGTGTTGGATTTTGCGCATGTAACCCTTTCCCAACTTCAAAATTCAGATATTGACTTGCGAGGCTTTTTTTGGAGGATTGTGGGACAAGCGAAGCTTGTCTCATGCCTCTTAAATTTACCCAACAACCCTAGCTATGGTATGGGGAGTTAAATTTTCACTTATTTATTCTTTTTGGAGTGTAAAATGGTGAAAATAATTGCACCTTATTACTTGTCACAATAAATTTTTCCTTAGAAGACTTGGTGTGCATGTTTGAGTGTCATGTGGGTTTTTCATAGTTCTTACATGCTTATTTATTGTCTTGGGCATGGTGTTTGATTTGTGTGTTGGAATGGAGGAATGATGAAGTGGAATCCTACATGGAGCCACCTCATCATCCTCACATCCCATTTCTAATTATTGATGAGTTTTTATGGATTTGAAGTTACTTGTTCATTTTCTTCTAGCGCACTTTTGGATTTGGGGTTACTTGTTCATTTTCTTCTGGTGCAGTTTTGGATTTGGAAGCTTGTTCGAGTTTCTTTTGGAGTGTGCTTGGCTTGAAGGTGTCAAAGCTTGTGGAGTGAAAATATTGGAAACTATATGGAGAGGTAGGATCTCCACCTTTGTTGTTTTGTTTATTATGCTTTTTCATGTGGAAATATTGTTCTTGTTAGGTTTGTTTGAGTGTTGTGAATGTGGTGGTTTTCTTGTGTGGTTGGGTATTTGTCTTAAGTTGGGTGTGTGGAGATGGATTTATGGGACCATTGGGGGGGAAAAGGGATATATGAGGCATGCATTTTTGAGGGAGTGTGATTGGGAGTTTCACCTATGTGGAGTTAAAAGGAAAACATGGTCATATTTTACATACTTGCAAGGGAGAGATAAAGTTATTTTGTTGTATTGTGCACATGAGGACTTTGGGTGAAAATCCTCCTTCACTTGGGAGGAAAAAGGAGGTGGTTCCCGTAGTCCTTTCTCCTTTTTGGTTTGATCTCAAACCTATTGTGTTGTTGAGAAAGTTGTAAATTTGTTAAGTATGTAATTTTAAAATGTGTTGAATGTTTTGGACTGCATTTTGTTTATTGAAGTCATTCTTGTAAAAAGTTCTCAAATGTTACTCAAGACCCCTCATTCTTCTTTGGTTGGGGCTTGGGGGCCAATAAAGGTATGGGTTATTCCCTTATTGGATTATAAGTTGGGCGGATAGCATCGCCTATACCCTTTTTCATTGTTTTTTTATCCAAGTTCTTGAAGAATTCAAGAGTGCATGATTGAAGCTACATTTGGAAGAAGACATGCAAATGGAGACTTGTATTTTGGTCTTGTTGATAGCCCTTATGTTTTAAATTGTTCATTTAATTATTCCACTTTGAGTGGAAGATTGTAAATTATAAGCATGAAAGGAAGTTGTTTTATTACTTAGGAATCCCTATAATTTTTAAATTCTTCTAAGAGTGTTTGAATGAGAAAATTTAAATTTTAAAATTTGTTAGTTTTTTAAAAAGGAAACCACCAAATTTTTGCGTGGTTATGTGAAATAGAAAACTTGAACTGGTTTGAAATGGAAATGCATCTCCTTTAATTGAAGTTGTTTCATTGCATTCCAAAAGGTGATATGTTTCATTTTAGGAGAAATGAGAATCTTGTTAAAAGGCATTTGTTATGTGAAATTGTTGCTATTTAATTCTTGAAAGAAGAAAAAAGGAATAGTTAATCTTGTTTTATTAAATGAAAGGTATATTAAGAAGTTAAACTATAGTTGTGTTTCTAGTCATGTTGAAGGAAAAATCTACCCTTACAAATCAAATAAGGTTGAATGAGAAGTTTTGATTCTTTCTCTCACTCTATCATTTTTCTATAGGTAGAAAACCATGGTGTTTTGCCTTAAACATCACCATAATATTCAACTTCTTTGGGTCACTTGAACCAACCAAAAAGTATCTATACACATCTAACTATATTTGGAATTAACTTTACTTACATGTTATCCATTTTCTGCAACCCCTTGCAAAATGGATTAAACTTCAAGAGGTCAGGGCATTAATAGTTAATGGGAGCAGTTTACAAGGAATGTTGTGGTGATCCACCTCACCGTGGAGAAGGTTTGGATAAGGATTTGCATTATTGGTTAGCTAGAAAAATGTACGGATTGATGCATCTTTGTCACGTATAAACATTCTTCCCCATCACGTGTCAGTGTCCTTCCCTGTTGCGTGTCATCTTCCTTCCCCATCATGCGTCAGTGTCCTTTCTCATCGTGCGTCAGTGTCACTTCCTATCTTGGTTCAGCCTCCTTTTGTTGATGTGTGTCACCTCCTCTTTCTGAGGTGTGACAACATTTCTTCTATTCGTGTAATAATCCTTCCTCTTGTTAGAGGTGATTCTTCCACCCTTGTCATGCGTCAGCTAGTGATTTTTGTTGGGTGACATCAAAGAGTTTCATATACGGTCAGACATTAATGACACAGTACAGGGTATTTCAACAACCATATTATTGAGGCATGGTCACCCATACCTCTGTACAGGAAATTAATTAAGGATATTAGTTGGTGGCTCCTTTTCTCTATATATGTAAATTCCCCTCATCAAAGGGAGAGATTTTGAAATTGTAAAGGAACTCTACCAAAATTGTTCTAGAAATTTTGTGAGCTTTTGGCGAGTTCGAGAATCGAAAAGACCATTGAATCGCTAAACGTGCCAAATATAGCAATCCCACTCATTTTCATCCTTGAGGGCAAGGCTCCATTATCGAAATGGAATTTTGTGCTTTCAATGGCCATACACCTCCACCTCGGCTCTTACATAGGCCTCCATACATGATTTCGGGCAATAAATTATATATAATTTTTAAATACTCCTTTCTCAATATATGTAAATTGTAAACATAATTATATATATATATATATATATATATATATATCAAGAGAAATTTTTTTAAAATATGTATATAAAATCTTGGAATTTAAAGTTACTTGAAATAACTAATTTGTCAACAAATACGTATTCCATCTACGAGTGGACAATTAGAAAAAATACTTTTTTAGATGGAATTATTATTTAGTATTGCTATTTTATTATCAATTGTATGAGCAATGTAATGTTGACATCGATGATTTGACACACTTCATGGTGCGCTAATCCAGGGTGAGTCCTCTCAACCGGTTGTGTAAATGCAAGGGTAACTGGTCCCATGGGACATGGGGGATTAGAACCTGCGTGGCTAGTTGGCAATTATTGGCTTCTTTTGTTATCCAAGAGTAGAACAAGATGTGGGAGCTATTTTTAACCTCATATATTTTTTATATGAAGTAATAAGTGTAAGCGATTATGGGTCAAATGTAACGCACCAAAAATACCAACACAAGGACAACACAGTGAAATACAGGATAACTTTTTTTTTTTTGACTTGCTTTGACTCAACACGACACAACATGTCGTCACAAGGTTCTGACCAGCACTTGGAACCACTTGTTATTAAGGGGGAAGACCACAAGGTCGGCACGGAAGCGTTCACACTTATCAAGGACAATTTATTTTTCTTTTGACGAGACAACATGGAAGTCCAACCACATGACACACTCACACTAGGGCAAGCCGCGAGTAAGAAATGGTCGGGGTTTATTTATTTTGGTAAGACACCCTTTTAGCTCATGACTTAAGTTTTCGGAAGGAATCAATATATGGTTCGCACAAATTCATCTCACCAACTAAGTTAATTTCTTAAACATTGTGGAGTAGTTCACTTAAAGTCTTCTCCTACTTACTAAATCTTAATATCTTCCAGAAACTAACCATTGTTTTCCTTTAAGCTTGTTTAAGAGTTCACCCCAAAGGGATAGTGTTCGCTAGTTTAGCTAGGGTATCAATTTATAAATGTTTACTTCACAAGGATGTTTTCATTTTGATCACTCATGGAAGTATTTGATTTCAAATAGATCACCTTTACATTTATTTGTTGAATATAAAATTATTATTTTTGTTTAGCTTCATTAAGGGTTAACCGACTCATTTTACTTTACTTATAAAATATTGTCACTAAGTCTTAGAAAGATTTAACTTAACAATTTATTCTCAAGATCAAAGTTTTACAATACTCATATCAATGTAAAGATTGAATGCCATTTCTCACAAGGATAATTTCAAGCTTAACTACACAAGAACAAGACACTTTATTTCACCATTACCAAACAATACAAGGCAAGAGGTCATATCAACTCTCTTTACAAGCAATGTTACACAATTTAAAACACATTGGACATTTTTACAAGGAACTTCATAATGGTATAGATGAAACTTTTACACTCTTTTCTTCTAGTCTACTCGCATAATCCATCTGCACAAATATTAACTAAAGTCAGTTCGCAAGAACTGAGCATGTTAAGGCTACACAATGCAATAGTAAGCTAACAATTAACAATATCAAGAAAGGAATATTCTAAATTCAGAAATGGATTAAAACACAACTCACAACTCCAATATTAATCTCATGAGAGAGAAAACTAAATCATCCAACAAGGAGAAAGTCCAAATACTAGTAAGAACAAAATTACATAAATCAAGGCAAGACCTTATGGGTTGGGAACAAGAAAGTCAAGAGTGTTGATATCTCCTTCATGTAATGCTATGGGTTACGTGATTGGAATCCAAAATTTACTCCATCCAACTAAAGGGGTCCAAGAGAAGACAAAGCGTACTAAAATGATCATGGCGCGAAGCAAAATGATGTTATCAATTCTTCAGGAGCTTCAAAGTAATATGGGTTCGATGCCCTTAAAAGAACACAACTATAGTTTTGGTTTTAACCAAGGAGTTTACCACTACCTCCTTATCGGATTTCTTAAAACGTAGTACTAGTTAACCAAAACAAATCCACTTTTCCAAAAGCGTCAAAAGAGACAATGAAAGGGCCATTATTCTACCAACAAACCCTATCCTAATCGTCAACTTCTCTACATAACATAAGGAAGACTAAACCCAAAAGTCGTTAATAATTTTTATATAATTCAGACAATGTCAATAAACATTAAAATAAAAATTGATTTCCCTAACAAGGCCACAAAATGGGACCTTTTAGTAACCAAGTTTGAAGTATAAGGTATTCGAGTTCGAAAACAAAGGGATTCGATCTGTGCAGCAATGAAAACACCAACGATGCCCCAGGCTCAAAAGACCTTACCACGAGTACAAGCACAAACCAAGAACCAACGCACATAGCTATCAGGAAGGTTACGCAGTGCGGTGTCAGGGCTAGAAGTTTTATGAACTCCTTGCCAAAGGTATAGAAGATGGAAAATTTTACCCGATCCATGTGGGCTTATCGAGGAAAAGTCTTGCAAATATCAAGCGAGATAAATATAACAACCACCTATGATATTATCACTTTGAAATCATTTGTCATCTAACAAGAAAGCGAGTTCACGAGTCGATTACCATGGATTCACCTACAACTTTTGTTTGATCTAGCTAGTGATAGCTTTCTTTGCGACCCTTAATAAAAATTTTAGAGATTTCATTGATTAAACTTACAATGTTTCCCCTTGCTTTAATCAAACAAGAGTTTACATCAAGAAATAGGTATAGTAATTCTCTCAACACGTGGAGGTCAAAATAGATGCCGAGTTATCCTTCATCTAGACTAGGTACAATGATCAACCATGTATAGTTCTAAAACAAACCCCAAATGCCATTTTCTAATCAAACATAAAATAAGGAAAGTCCATGAAGGCTTAAACAAGTTTGGACACAACGTCACTATTAATGTACCTTTTAGCAAAACAAGAGAGCCCTAAACAGAAATGCGTATTTATTCAACCAAAAGAGGTATGTAGGCTTAACCTTCTATTTAGTAACCTTGATTATAATTACCATCACAGAATTATTTTTAAAGGAAAGTCATATAAGTAAAAAAACTCAATAATGTTTCCTTCCCTACGAACTAGATTGCATCACTCAATATTGCAGTAACCCATTTAGACAAATATGAAATAGAGTAAGCTATAAGAGAGGAAGGAACATTCCAAGCAAAATCAGCGAAATTGGAATAAGATTTAAAGGAACAACCACACAATCAGGTAGTGATATAAACAACCACGAAAACATCTAGTCTAGGAGCCATTCAAGAGGAAAGAAAATTCATTTCAAGATCTTGAAAGAAGGTAGAAAACTATTACTGAGAGTAGATTTAACATGCCTGGTTTAAAACGCCATCTCCATATGCATATGATTGTTTCAATGAGCGTTGCTTGCCTTTAACCCAAAGTGCTTTATGAGCTCGAGCTAACGCCATAATCACGCAGTGAAAAACAGCTACAAACCAACCCCATGATTTGAAGCTCGGACACGAGACATATTGATTACACCACGCCCCTGGATCTACGTTTTTCCACATCAGCTAGTTATCGGGAAAAAAAATCAAAACTATTGAACCGCTTGTCTTCCTACCCTCGAGGTCGGCATGAGCCTTTGCAGCTTCTGCTAGTGGGTATGTCTTTGTCACACGGACTTTTAGAACACCAGATGCAACATTTGCAAATAATTCTCCTGCAGTTTCCAGGAGCTCTTCTCGAGTTGCAGTGTATTGCATCATGGAAGGCTGTGTCAAAAACAATGATCTTGGGGCAAGGGCTGACAAAGGAACACGATCAATTGCACACGATGGTGACCAGAAGCTCACCATGTAACCTCTAAAAGCCAAGCACTCCAAAGATCCTGGAATGTGTCCTTGTCATCATGAACCAAAAAAAAGACACTGCACACCTTGTCCTTTTGTAATTTCTTACACACTGATCTACAAAATCTTCCTGGGTATAGATAATGGGATGATGGCATCCATCTTCAATTGCTTGTGCGGCCTTCTCCTTGGTCGGTACAGTACCAATGACAGTGGCACCAAGGGCATAACCCCATTGACAACAAAAATCCTACTTCTCCAGCTGCAGCGTGCACAAGAATTGTATGCCTGGGCTCCACCTTAAAGCAACGCCGAAGAAGAAACTGAGCAGTCATACCCTTCAGCATAATTGCAGCACCCACAATAGGATAAATGGTAGATGGCACTGGTACAACAAAACTTGCAGGAAGAATCTGCTCCTCAGTGTATGAACCCATAGGATTCCCCGCAAATCCAACTAAATCACCAACCTTTTTCCTTCATCAGATCTGGGGACAACATCAAACTCTCGGTGCAAACAGCACAGCTGTAGCTTGTAAGGTGTGATAATTCCAACAGCACCCTTTATGCCTGCCAACATAGTGACTCGTTTGAAGATGCTCATATAATTTCAAAGCAAAATGTGCTTCATGAATATTCTGATATGAACAGATCCACGCCTATGGGATTCTCTCCCATGAGTTACATCGAATAGCAAGTAAGGTCTAACAGAGAATCTCTGTAACAATTTTCATCGGGTCTCACAGTAGCACACCTTTGTCACTCAATCGATTTTAATAAAAAAATCTTAAAGGAGAAGTCACGAATTGAGGATGCGGTCGAACTGAGCACTAACAAACACGGTTAGTCGACCTACTTCTTTGGAAGCACTCATAATGGCTTCTACTACCCCTGCAAAAGCCTTTGCACAGCTAAGAGGCCCTTGGCCTTTACATGTAGCTGGCTGGGAGTAACTTTCCAAAATAAAAGGCAAGGCGGCTCAACTAAAACTTTATCTCGTCCTTCTACTACACGGTGCTGAGATTTTGCACTGGTCGATCACGGCGTGGTCGCGTGCTGACCAAAAACTCCTCGCAGCGCCCAAGAGAATGGAGGTAACATGCCTGCTACACTATCTTGTAGCTTCAACAACACCCACATCAAACCAAACTCACGCAACAACCAAGGCAAAGAAAAATATGCCAGGAAAGAAGAAAAAAATGCACAGGAAAAACAGACGCATCTAACCCCCACCTGCACGCATTGAAAGAGGATCAAAAGGAGATCACGGCAAAGAAAAACGTGACTCCGCTCACCCTCCCGCAAGGACAGACAAGACACTATGGTCAAAATTCTGCAGGCCGGGTGGTTGGGAGGAGGCCAGGGTGGCAGAACGAGAAGTCCTCGATGCACGGGGCGTTACATAAGGTTTGAGAATTGTCTGCTTAGATTATATATATGAAAGAAGACCTCCAGATGCAGATGTAGGAATAAACATTGGTATTAGAATTGAAAGGGATGTTGTAAACGATGCTAGGGGAGATGTTTTACCCCGTAGAAAAACTATTGGTGCATGATAATAATTTTAATCTAATACCACTCCAAAAAAAAACATATAATGTTTTCATAAAAGTACAAAATACATATTTAGGCCAAGTGCATGCTTATAGTTAGGATATGCTATATGGATAAAACCCACTTATCTTTCACATCACTATCAATGAAATAATATTATTTATTATGGCATTTTTATTGTTATTTGGAATTTGTTTTCCTCTAAGAAGATAACACGTTGCCAGGTAGAAATTTTTTTGTTGTCGAAAGAAGAGGAAATGTTTCATGCCTAGTTTTCTTTCCTTCCTCAGAACCAGAAGTCGTCGATGCACGGGCGTTACATCAAACATGTGAAGTGATGGGAGATATTCAATGAAATTGTAAATCCCATAAGCTCATATTCCTCCTCCTATATCTCTAAAAGACCATGTAAACACATTACCCCTAAAAATAATACATTCTTGATTAAACATTTAAACGGGAGTTGTGAAGTTTTTAAAACATATGTACACAAAAATAAAAATAATATTCAAAATATAATTTGAATTTAAAATATTTCTAACTTTACAAACAAATAAATTTTTGAAAAGCAATATCTTAATCTTCTTCGATTAAAATTAAATATAAATTTATTTTTGTAATAAACCAACTATGTGTATGAGTTTTAACAATACTAAAAATATATAATTCTTGGCTTCCAAATATAATTCTAACAAGCCCTCTTACATGTGAAATAAAGGCCACATAACACTCATAAATTTGAAGGGGATCTAAGAGATGAAACTATAAAAGATGGTCTTCAAATTTGAGAGTGCCAAATGCCCTTTATCTCTTCCCAAAGAACATTCTTATCATTTATAAAGCAATAGATTTACACAACACACCCATCAAAGCCTCGCCATAGCGTGGGGATCTGCAATGGATGGCTTTAATGAAGTATATCACCCACAAATCCATCAAAGCCATACACTCACTGAGGGGAACCATTTGGTGGGGTCGAAATCAATGAGGCTTATGCCTTATTTGTCCTACATGCCTATGAAGGACATAAATAACTTACCATGATCGATAATAAAATGGGCCATAGTAACTTTTACGCAAACTTGAATCAAAATTATGTTGAGCTTTTTTTATGGACAAATATTTATGTATTAACGTGAGACAAACATTTCCACTACAAATTATCCTTTATTTTAATCGATTAAACACTTAGTGGGATTTAGTTGTGAGTTTAACAACTTGATTATTACGTTGTTAATAACATATTAATGTAATATCTTGTGTGCCATATTAAATTGTGGGAGAAGAAGATATTACACTTTACACATGGATTATCTTATGATTCTTTCATTTATTTAAATATTATTATTAGGTAGAACTCTAAAATGGTTTGGGGTTTGGGGATATTACATTGAGATGTTTATATTTTTTTAGTATATGGCTATTGTGAGAATGAAATCATCTTCCCCTCACTTTATCGAACCCTCTTCTATTTCCCTCCCTCCAACACTACTCTACCCTCTTATTATCCTTTTTCTTCTTGGTCCTTCCTCTACTGATTCCTCATCTTCCGTCACTCTAAGAATCTTATCCCCTAAGTTCATTATTATTCTTCAATTCATCCATCTATCTCGTCTAACCACCCTTTGTTCATTGCTCCAAGACTACGTTTCCCTACATCTATTCTTCTTCTTCTTCTTCCATTCCTACCTATATTCCCTCTAATCCCCTTCATCCTTCCTTCACCATTCCTCATCTTCCTTCACTCCAAAAATTGTATCCCCTACTTCTAACCTTCTTCTTCAATAATTCCTCTTCTTCCTCTCCTCTTCTTCTTCTCACATTCATACTCTTTCCCTCCCCTTCTCTAACCCTCATCTCTCCTCCAAACCCCCCTTTTCATATCTCAACACAACTCCACCCTCTTTAAAACCTCACTAACTCTCACATCACTCCAACCTTGTTCTTCTTTGATTCCTTTTCTTCCTCTCCTCCTCTTCCCCTCCCTCCAACCTTCTTCTTCCATTTCTCCTCTTCTCCTATGTACCTCCTTTTCTTCCCTCCAACACTACTAGACCCTCTTTTTAACCTTTCTCTTTCTCTTCCCTATCACACTTCATTTTCCATCCTCCACCATTCATAATGTCCCTCCTCCATTTCCTCTCCTTCCTCTAAACTTATTCTTCATCCCTTCCTTCGCCTTTTACCTTGAACCCTTCTTTGACCTTCGTCCACCGTTCCTCCTCCTCCCACCATCCTTATACTCTTCCTCTACCCTACCTCTTCAAACTTTATTCTTATTTCATTCATCTGTTTCTTGCGTCTAAGCCTTTACCATTCCTCCTCATCCCTCCCACAAACTTTATTATTATTTCTTTTATCTATATCTTCCCTCTAACCCTACTTTTTCATTCCTGTAACTTTTCTCTTTCTCTTACCTATCAAACTTCTTTTCCTTCCTCCACCATTCATCATGTCCCTTGTATTTTCTCTCCTTCCTCCCCATTTTCCCTCTAACCCTCATTTTCCCTTCCTCTACCATTTCTACACTTCTTCTTCCCTCCCTCCTCCAACTTTATTCTTCTTTCGTTCATCTTCTTCTTCGGTCTAACCCTCCTTTGTCCTTCCTCTACCATACCTTCCTTTTCATCTCTCCAACACAAATCCACCATCTTTAAAACAAAAATATCTCTCCCCACTCTCTCCTCTCCCTCTTCCTCTGCTCTCCCTCTCCCTCTGCTCTCCGCTCTTAGCTCTCCCTCCCTCTCCCCCTCCCCTACCTACCCCGATCTCCCTCCACCTCCTGCTCTCTCTCCTGCCTCCCCATCCATCTCTCCCTCCACTCTCCCTCTCCCTTTCGCTCTCGCTCTCCTCCCGCTCCCTCTCTCTAACTCTCTCCCTCCCCCTCCCCTTCCCCCTCTCTGCTCTCCCTCTCCCCCACTCTCTCTCGCTCTGCCTCTCCCCCACTCTTCCTCTCCCCAACTCTATCTCCATCTGCTCTCCCCCTCGCCCTCTCCCTCCCGCTCTCTCTCCCTCCCCCTCTTCCTCCCACCTTTATCGCCCCTCCCCTACCCCTATTCTCCACCTCCCCCTCACCCTATCCCTCTCCCTCTCCATCTCTCTCTCTTCCTCGGCTCTCTCTCTCCACTCTCCCTCCCACTCTCCCTCCTGCTCTATCTCCATCTCCCTCCCCTCTCCCTCCCTTCTCCTCTCACTCCACCTCTGCGCTTCCCTCTGCTCCCCCTCTCCCTCTCCTTCTTCCTCCACTCCCCCTCTCTCCCTCTCACTCCACTCTCTCACCCATCTCCCTCAATATCCCTCTCTACCATTCCCTCTCACTCCCTCGGTTCTCCCTCTCCCTCTCACCAAGCTCCCTCTCTCCCTCTTCATCTCCCTCCCCCTCCCCCTCTCTCTCTCCCCTCCCCCTCCCCTCCCCCTCTCTCTCCCTCTCCCTACACCTCCACCTCTCGCTTTCCCTCTCCATGCAGCTCTTTCTCACTCTCCCTCTCCTCAATCTCTTTCCCTCCCCACCTTCTTCTTCCATTTTCCTCTTCGCCTCCCCTCCTTCAACCCTCCTCTCTCCTCCATACCTACCTTTTCCTCCCTCCAACACTACTAGACCATCTTTTAAACCTTTCTCTTTCTCTTCCCTATCACACTTCTTTTTCCTTCCTCCACCATTCATCATGTCCCTCCTCCATTTCATCTCTTTTGTCTAAACTTATTCTTCTTCCCTTCCTCTCGCTTTTACCTCTAACCCTCCTTTGTTCTTCCTCCACCATTAATCCTCTTCCCACCATCCTTCTACTCTTCTTCCTCTTCCTTCCCTCCTCAAACTTTATTGTTCTTTCATTCATCTTATTCTTCTATCTAACCCTCCTTTATCCTTCCTCCACCATTAATCCTCTTCCCACCATCCTTCTACTCTTCCTCTTCCTTCCCTCCTCAAACTTTATTGTTCTTTCATTCATCTTCTTCTTCTATCTAACCCTCCTTCGTCCTTCCTCAACTATTCCTCCTCTTCCTTCCCTCTGCAAACTTTATTGTTCTTTCATTCATCTTCTTCTTCTTTCTAACCCTCCTTTGCCCTTCGTCCACCATTAATCCTCTTCCTTGCCTCCTCAAACTTTATTGTTCTTTCATTCATCTTCTTCTTCTGTCTAACCCTCCTTTGTCCTTCCTCAACTATTCCTCCTCTTCCCAACATCCTTCTACTCTTCCTCTTCCCCTCCTCCTGTGACTTTATTCTTCTTTCATTCACCCTCTTCTTCTTTCCTTCATCTACCATTCTCTTTCTCTTCCCTATCACACTTCTTTTCCTTCCTCCACCATTCATCATCTCCCTCCTCCATTTTCTCTCCTTCCTCCTACTTTGTCCTTCCGCCATCATTCCTCATCTTCCTACCATCCTTCTACTCTTCCTCTTCCCTCTAACACTCCTTTGTCCTTACTCTACCATTCCTCCTCTTCCCTCTGTCTAACCCACCTCATCCCTTTGACCCTCCATTTCCATCCAACCCTCAAACCCTCCCTGAATGTCATTTTCCCTCGCACCCCAAATAAAATATAACTATTAAAGTCATAAAAAATAGTTCTACTTAAAGTTTATAAAAAACAAATGTAACTGTTTGAATTCATGAATAATAATTAAATTTTTTGTTTTGCTAAAGGCCACAAAATACCAATAAAAAATACCATTTATTATTATATTATTGAAAATTTACTATAAATAGAGAATACTATTTCAAAGCACAAAATAACTATACCATTTGTTACTCTCACTATTAAAAAAAACTAGAAATATTTTTAAAAAAACTAAATAACAACACAAACCCACCCCTTGAAGATGTCCATGACCATCTTCAAGAGATTTGGAGGGCCATTTCGACCCCCGCCAAAACAATATTTTATTTATTCATTTAAAAAACAATGTTACAATGCATTCGACAATTCATCACCTGGCTCCTAGCCAAATGTTACAAACTGTAGAGCTCTTAACAACGGTTTAAAATCTCAATAAAGAAGCGGGCATGTCCGCCTTTTGACCCCTGAAAAGACTTATTGAAGCAGTGCAGGATAATACAGCTCTTATATTCTCCACCAGATCTCTCTCAATCTCGCAAATTTAAAGTGTTTCCCAAACTGGTCAGAGGTCTTCTTCTTCCAAAGCTGTCAAATGTCAAATAAAATTAAAAGCATACTGAAAACATACTAAAAGGTAAGGAATTAAATTACTTGCTAAAATCTTTCCGCTGCCCAGCTTCATAAAACTCAAACACTGTTTACTTCTCCTAAAAAACCCACGATGGAAGATATTTGTGCTGACAGTTATTAGCTTTAATTTCATATGAAAATGCATGCAACTGTTTATTCAAAGTACTTTACCTTTCCCTAAGAAAAATATTGTAACATTTAGACTCGAGACATAAAATAAACGTATAATGCATCCTAAGAAAATAAACAAAGATTTATTCACATAAACACGCATAGAATCTTCCTGATTTGTTGAGTAATCAAGGCATTTTCGAGATGATCCAAAATGCCTTTGAGAAGGGGATAATAGAATTTCAATCTAGGATGTGAATTTGTAAAACTATCAGACTCATAATTAGCATCTGAGGCAATATTATATGTAAAATTATCAAAGTCATAATTAGTATTAGCATCTAGATATAATCATCATCGACAAAATTCACAACATAGATACTTCAGTCCAGCCTTCCTGACATGTAATATAAAAGAAAGAGTTAGATAAACAGTACAATAAAATTCAATATTCAAAGATTAAAATTTTCCCTGCAGAGCTCTGTAATAAGCCTCGACACTTGAAAAATGACAACTTCTGGAATTTTCCAGATTGTATATGAATCAGAAAATTTTCAATCGTGTATTAACGAAAACCAGCGGATCTTGGAAAGCAAAATCCATAACTGAAAGTTACACGTGTGATCTGTTTATGATATTTGGAATCTTCTAAATTTTGTTTACCATGATCCATGATCCATTTTCATTCAAAACAATTCCGATAAAGCAAGAAAATAGCTCATAGAATCTAATACGGACATACAATATACATTTCCAGGAGTTCTGCAGATTTTATCTCTGATTCGATTGTAAAAACTAAAACCTCTACTTTCTTTTATTGAAATCCTTGATTATACTGTATCTAGAAAATATCCAAACAAAACCAAAAAGGCAGCTACAATTTTCCAACATACTGTGTCTAGAAAATATCCAAACAAAACCAAACAGGCAGCTACAATTTTTCAAATATTGTACTTACAACATGTATGATTTACCTGCCCACTTGTGTAATGGAAATACCCAACAGGCCATGCCTAAAAAAGAATGTTTTGAAATTGGGTGTCGGATACTGTACCAGGCTTGTGAGGCAAAGCAATCCAAACTTCTCAAAAAAATGCTTCAGTATCGCATCCTCTTCAGGAGACCATGCTCCTCTCTTCACTCCAAAAGCCAATCCTAATACATAGAAAAATAGCAGCAGGCAAAGCTTTTAGCAGACATTTTTAACTCAAAAAACTGCAAAATGGGGCAGGCAGACGCAGTCATGTAACTGTACCAAAACAGGGTAGGCAGTGCAGTAATGTACGGACCACAAAAAAAGGTTTTCAATTGAAACAAATAGCATTGGTCATATGACATGCCACAACAATGGGCAGAGGGTTACCCATTTGACATACAAACAGCCGACAAGCTCGATAAATGCACTAAAATAGAATCAACCGAGAAAATGCCTACCAATGGAACCGTCAAAGAGCTTAGAACCCCTGAAGAGATACTCATTTGCTTGAGTTGGGTATATGATATAATTCTCTCATAAATCCTTCCCGAGATAACCATTTTTATAGCTCCTACACATCATCATCAGAAACCCAATCACCATCCTCCTCTAAAGTAACTAACATGAACTTGCGACATTAAACCATGAAATCCATAGACAGACCCAATTTACCTGAGCGAAAAAAATCCAGGTGGTTGACAAAGGTCCGTGAACCATTGAATGTTTCACGCCAATTAGAAAGAGGGCAATCCAGTGGAAGAGGAATTGCAAGGCTTCCGAATGCAAATAGGCTGCTCCGCTGACTCATTCTTCTGCCGATACGATTAAAATAGCGTAATCATCTGAGTCACAATCGCATTATGACAATTGCCACCACTTAGGCTTGACTGGACTGAAGTAAATCAGGGCTCGGATCTGGCTGGAGTTGAAGAGGACTTGAGAGGAAAAGGGCTCCAAAATGCAAACGGCGTGCTCCCCTGCCAAAACCAGTAAAATTAAAATGATATAAACTGGGACAGTCAGCATAACAAAGCCATTTGAATTTATCTGATTTCCAGGACCATCATTATCCTGATTCCTGACAATACTGGAATGAAGTAAATACCCAGTGCTTGATGGAAGGTTCCTCATTTCTGTCGGTTATGTATCTGGCCGGAGTTGTCTGTGCCATGATTACAACCCCACTGCCTTCACTGCAATACATGAAGAAAATATTAATGATTAACAAATCTGTAAACGTAGGCTTGAGTGGACTGATGGAAATACGTTCAAGCCTCGCATCTGGCTGGAGTTTCAGGGCTTCAAAATGCTAATATAGAAATAATATATAGCGACTCAGCCATCTGAATTTATCCGATTTCCTGACAGTATTATCATTACGATTGCATAGCTGGCAAGGCACGTAACAACGGTCCTATTGCTTTTAGCTAAGCTGAATTCTATTATTCCATTGAGAGAGTTACAGGGCTTCAAAATGCTAATTTAAAGCGGGGCAGGAGCCATCTTAATTTATCTGATTTCTATGACCATTATTATAATGATTCCGCACGGTCTCATCATTACAGTCTTATCGCTATTGGCGAGTTCGAGAATCGAAAAGACCGTTGAATCGCTAAACGTGCGTAAAGTTGGGAGAAACAGATACAGAAAAGTCTATGTCAGTTTTGTTATTTCAAAATAAAACAAAAAAGGTAAACAAGGGGAAATCGATTCGCTGCCAAATATAAGTAGCAATCACTCATTTTCATCCTTCCAGTGCCAGGCTCCGTTATCCCTTTCCCCCAAAATGGCAATATTTAAAATAATGGAAATCGCAGGCATTTGTGCTTTCAACATGATTTCAGGGCAATAAATTATATATAATTTTCTAAATACTCCTTTCTTAATATATGTAAATTGTAGACATAATTTATATGTATCAAGAGAAATATTTTAAAAATATGTATACAAAATCTTGGAATTTCAAGTTACTTGAAAGAACTATTACGTATTCCATCTCTGATTGGACAATTAGAAAAAATACTTTTTTAGATGGAATTATTATTTAGTATTGTTACTTTACTATCAATTGTACGAGCAACGTAATGTTGACATCGACAGAGAGGTATAGAAGAGCATATAGTTGAAGTCCTAAAGAAACTAAAATATTGCAGGAGGACCAAGTGTATGAATGCTGTGTGAGGATTTTGATAACAAGAATGTGTTTTGTTTAATACTACAGGAGTTAGTGACACTGATGATCGACACACTTCATGGTGCACTAATGCGGGGTGAGTCCTCTCAATCAATTGTGTAAATGCAAGGGTAACCTGTCCCATGGGCCCTGAGGGATTAGAACCTGCGTGGCTAGTTGGCGATTATTGGCTTCTTTTGTTATGCAAGAGCAGAACGAGGTGTGGGAGCTATTTTTAACCTCATGTATTTTTTGTATGAAGTAAGAAGCATAAGCAGATTGCGGGTCAAACATGTGAAGTGATGGGAGATATTCAATGAAATTGTAAAGCCCACAAGCTCATATTCCTCCTCCTATATCTCTGAAAGACCATGTAAACACATTACCCCTAAAAATAATACATTAGTGATTAAACATTTAAACAGGAGTTGTGAAGTTTTTAAAACATATGTACACAACAATAAAAATAATATTCAAAATATAATTTGAATTTAAAATATTTCTAACTTTACAAACAAATAAAATTTTTAAAAGCAATATCTTAATCTTCTTCGATTAAAATTAAATATAAATTTAGTTTTGTAATAAACCAACTATGTGTATGAGTTTTAACAATACTAAAAATATATAATTCTTGGCTTCCAAATATAATTCTAACAAGCCCTCTTACATGTGAAATAAAGGCCACGCAACACTAATAAATTTGAAGGGGATCTAAGAGATGAAACTATAAAGATGGTCTTCAAATTTGAGAGTGCCAAATGCCCTTTATCTCTTCCCAAAGAACATTCTTATCATTTATAAAGCGGTAGATTTACACAACAAACCCATCAAAGCCTCGCCATAGCGTGGGGATCTGCGATGGATGGCTTTATTGAAGTATATCACCCACAAATCCATCAAAGCCATACACTCACTTTGAGGGGAACCGTTTGGTGGGGTCGAAATCAATGAGCCGCTTATGCCTTATTTGTCCTACATGCCTATGAAGGACATAAATAACTTACCATGATCGATAATAAAATGGGCCATAGTAACTTTTACGCAAACTTGAATCAAAATTATGTTGAGCTTTTTTATGGACAAATATTTATGTATTAACGTGAGACAAACATTTCCACTCCAAATTATCCTTTATTTTAATCGATTAAACACTTAGTGGGATTTAGTTGTGAGTTTAACTTTGATTATTACGTTGTTAATAACATATTAATGTAATATCTCGTGTGCCATATTAAATTGTGGAAGAAGAAGATATTACACTTTACACATGGATTATCTTATGATTCTTTCATTTATTTAAATATTATTATTAGGTAGAACTCTAAAATGGTTTGGGGTTTCGGGATATTACATTGAGATGTTTATATTTTTAGTATATGGCTATTGACAGAATGAAATCATCTTAGGGAGGGTGAAAGAATATTATATTTATATACTTTAATTTTTTTGTATTTAGCTTTTTTCTAACCAATATATTAAATAATGTACCGAGTTTGAGGATGAAATTTATTGTATAATTTATATTTGTAATATTATTTCTTCTTTTAAATTTTAGTTTTTATTTTTAATTTTTATTGTATTTATGTAGTTTATTATATTTCTAAATTGGATAATTTTACATAAATTATATTTAAGGTTTTTTAATATAATATATTTGTGTATTTTATTATTTTTTATGTGATAGGAATTGATGTACAAAAAATTGTATTTAATATTTTAAAAAAACACACAATTAAAATAAACTAACAAGAAATTAATACATTAATATTAATCATAGTGCTGACCAATTTCTCAAATCTATGTTTTAGTGCGAGACCATTATTTGCATGCCAACATAAATATAAATTTATATGTATCTTATTTTATGAATGATACATTTTCCATTGCTCTTGGCAGAAAAATTAGAAGCATCATACTTTTTTTTTTGTAGGTTTTGTAAACAACGAGTTAAATATTAAAACATAGAATTATGAAATCCATAATGATTAGATATCACACAATAATAGAAAAGCTATTTGCAAAGATAGATTACATATGTATTTTCCACTACTTCAACATCATATTGAAAATGAAATATTTAAATAGTCTTTTTAGTATCGGTTCAGTCTTTTGCACAATAGATGTCATTGAAGAGATATCTTGCTATGTTAGAATTATATTTTATTTTATGCTAAATAGTAATAGAATGTGTTTCAAGATCATTATTGTCATTTATTCTACACCTTACATTATATCTATCTTGAGCTATTTTCATCATAGAAATTGCAAATGTAACATGGATACCATGATTTATTTTTAAATATTGTAAATCTCAAGATAATGATAAGGAATGACCTCGTGATCAAAAATATATATTATTCACTAAATAATAAATAATTCTAAGTACTGGGGAATTTTGCAACTTATCTATAGATCTCATGTTGTTGATAATTATGAAAAAATCGTAATCTCCACATCTTTATGAAACTTTGTAAGAGATGTGAATGTCGTGAAAGTCTTTAATGTGGACTCACACCATTTAAAAAATTATAGAATTGTATTTATGAATAGAATAATCAGATTAAGTCTCGTGTGTGTGTGTGTGTGTGTGTGTGTGTGTGTGTGTGTGTGTGTGTGTGTGTGTGTGTGTGTGTGTGTGTGTGTGTGTGTGTGTGTGTGTGTGTGTGTGTGTGCGTGTGTGTGCATCTATATATATATATATATACTCCGATCTAAAGAAAAGAAAATAGTTTTGAACCAATCCTACTTTTGATTATTTGACTTATGTAACGCATCCCATATTTTACATACACAAATACAACGCTAAAAATACCGGAATAATTATTTTAAATTACATTGTAGTACACATGACACTCTGACGAGATCACTTAGGACATCACACAACACTTGATATGTTTGCACAATCATTAACCCACATAGATAACATGACCCACATGATGCACATCAAGGTCCTTTTTTACAAGGCACAACATAATGATTTAACTATGTGACATACTTATAGATAGGGTATTTAGGTGACACAATATTTAGGATAACACATTTATTACGAGCATGTTTCAATCTTTGACTTAAGTGATAGAAAGTTTCAAAATATGGGAATCATACATTCCCTTTTCTTTTTCTGCTAGATTTCCTCTATATTGATTAACATTTAACTTATGGTGTAACTTATTACAAAAGTGTAGTGTCCATTCCTCTTCAACAATATTTAATGTTGATGTTTTTCTTATGGATTGATCTTGGACATTTGAGTATTATATTTTGTTTAGTAGATGATGGATTATGTAGATATTTGGACTATTGACATTACGTGATTTACATTTTTATGATACATTAGATGATGATAATAGACGATTATATATATATATATATATATATATATATATATATATATATATATATTTTGTGTGTGTGTGTGTGTTGAATTGTAATATTTTGGATTTATACTAACATGTCATATTCTGATGTATAACCTATGTTGGATGTTTTGAGTAGAATTATTATTTTATGGATGCCAAAATAGAATTAATTGTATGATGCTAGATGATAAATTGTTATTTTTGAATGATGATTACTGATTTTATATGTATATTGTTTTGATGTTGTTAATAGGACCGAAGGCTAGAGAGGTATTTTGTTTGTGTTCAGGACATTTTATCACATACATCAAAAGGGATAGGAGACCAACCACGAAAGGATGTCGAGTTTTTGAGAAATGTGGTCAAAATTTGACAACTTGTGTAATGTTATGTTGTGTTGTGGTCGCATCTTTACTTAGGTGGTTTCCCATGCGGGAGTGACCTCACATGTGTGGCCATGGAGGTAATGTTATTTCTTTAAAAAAATTGTATGTGTTTTTCTTTTGTGTTATGTTTTAATTGTTGGAAATTGTAGTCACTTTATTGGCAAGTAATAATGTGTTTTAATTAAGCTAATCCTACTTCATTTCTTAACTAAAATTGGGATGTTCAATTAGATAGTAATGAGGGTAGATGGTCCTTGAAATCATGTGATGTGGTTTGGATTTTGTGTTGGATTTTGCACATGTAACCCTTTCCCAACTTCAAAATTCAGATATTGACTTATGAGGCTTTTTTTGGAGGATTGTGGGACAATGACAAAGCTTGTCTCATGCATCTTAAATTTACCCATGACCCAAATTTATGGTATGGGAGTTAAATTTTCACTTATTTATTCTTTTTGGAGTGTAAAATGGTGAAAATAATTGCACCTTATTACTTGTCACAAAAAAATTTTCCTTAGAAGACTTGGTGTGCATGTTTGAGTGTTATGTGGGTTTTCATAGTTCTTACATGCTTATTTATTGTCTTGGGCATGGTGTTTGATTTGTGTGTTGGAATGGAGGAATGATGAAGTGGAATCCTACATGGAGCCACCTCATCATCCTCACATCCCATTTCTAATTATTGATGAGTTTTATGGATTTGAAGTTACTTGTTCATTTTCTTCTTACGCACTTTTGGATTTGGGGTTACTTGTTCATTTTCTTATGGTGCGATTTTGGATTTGGAAGCTTGTTTGAGTTTCTTTTGGAGTGTGCTTGGCAAGGTGTCAAGCTTGTGGAGTGAAAATACTTGGAAACTATATGTGTAATGCCGGCATTTGGGCATTGGCTCCTTTCTACCTGCCCTCCACCGGCTATCTCCATTTTTTTCAACATACTAAGCTGTCTCGACCTACTGATTTATAACCTGTCACCTCATTTTGACACCCTCCTCCTCCAGCGTGTCTTTGTCGGTGGATTCATTAATGGTGAAATGAAAGTTTTGCCACTTACGATGTTGCGTGGGTGGGTGTGGATTCTCAAAATCTTGTTGTGCGGGCGGTTTCGGTGGAGTGTTGGTGAAATCCATCAGGAGAGTTCCGTGAGGAAGAAGCGGCTTTATGCAGCAGCTACGGGGTTGAGAAGTGAACTTATCTCGAGAAAATCGGTGGCCTCCCAAAGAGAAAGTGTGGCCCAGCTGCTGCGGGGTGAGCCAGGAGGCGTTGGTGTTGATCCTGGTGTTACTGCACGCGATTACACGACCGTATTCAATTTATCGCAAAATCTTGCAGCCCGTAGTAGAAGGGCGAGATAAAGTTTTAGTGAAGCCTTTTGAGCGCTTCCAATGTGCGAGGTTGTCCCTACATTTGTTATACGCACTTGTTACGTATCGAATGCATCCTCAAATTCGGGATTCTCGGTGTAATACACCCGATGTGGATGTTGCCTACATATTTTATTTGGAGCGTTTGCTTTGGGATCCGATAGAGCTCGGTTCGAGTCGCAGGGAGCAGTGTGTAAACCCTGAGAGGATTTGCGATGGCGGGTCTCTCTTGGCGAAATCTTGATGGAAATCTTGGTTCTGTGTGCAATTTATTATTGGAATAAGCGTTTGCATTGTTGCGGTGGGTGTTTGTGTCTAGCATCAAAGTCGCCCTCCACGGCATCAAATGGGTCTGACGATCATTTGCTCGATGAGGCGGAGGAAGATGGAATTGATGGCCATTTTTGTCATCAAATGCGCGAGAGATCTGACGCCATCTCCGAAGGGCGCGCTTCGTTCTGTTCACAGTCTGAGTATCTTGGGGTATTTCTTTATGTGTGTTTTGGGGCTATTATATTTTTGTTCCTTGGTTCGGTGGAGAATTTTAGCACGCTACAAATCTCAACCTGTACTTATGCGAAGGAAAGATGTGCAAACCCACGCTTGCGAAATGCTATATTCGAGTCTTTTATAGCCTTTCTGCTTGCAGTGCTTTGACTTGAGTGTTATACGGTTTTAAGGAATGAAGATTGCGACTTATCGATGAAATGCGAGAACTACTTTGGAAGCTAGGAAGAGGTGTTGGAAGGCTTTCATTACTGCATTTAGGTGCAGAAGAGTTTTGTGATGGGATTTTGCTTGCTTCTTTGCCCAATGGACTTCTGTCCTCTACATCAAGCATTAATGTTTTCAAGATTTACTACGGAGATGATTGGGAGGGTCTCTTTGAGGCCATTCTTGCTATGGTCTTGGTGGGTCTGCAATGGCTCTTTTTGGAAGAGTTGGTGGAGGAATTTACACAGGCTTGATGTTGGTGATAATGTTGGAGATATTCTTTGAGATGGGCTCAGTTTGTTTGGGTCCTATGCTGAATCTTCTTGTGCTGCTCTTGTTGTGGCATCCATTTCATCCTTTGGCAACTCTCATGATTTCACTTCCATGTGCTATCCTTTGCTTATCAGCTCAATGGGTATTGTGATATGCTTAATCACAACATTGTTTGCAACCGACTTCTTTGAGATCAAGGCGGTTAAGGAAATTGAACCTGTTTTGAAGAGGCAGACTTATTATCTGCTGTACTGATGACAATTGGCATTGCTATTGTAAGCTTTGTTGCTTTGCCATCAACCTTCACTATCTTCAACTTTGGTTCTAGCATTTAAACTCCATGCGATATATAAGAGGAGGATGGGGAGAAGCAGAAATGTTCACCACTTCAAATAGCAATGCTTTGGTTGTAGGTATGCGAGGTGGTGTCCACCATTTGTAGCCATTGTGACATTTACAGGCATGTAATTTGAGTGTCCTGAAGTCTTTGGATTGATTACGCAAGCCCTTCTCTCTCGGAACATCTTTTCACCACTCCTTTTCTTTTCCTTTCCTCCAGAGCCCCCTAGCTTATCATCCGAGTCTTGCCAAGTTTCTCGAAAGCAGTTCAGTATGTCACGGCATCTCCATGATATTGTAAAGCGAGGCTTTAACTTTTACCCCATCAGTATATGGCAGGGATGCACATTACGGACTATACAATTGATGTTATGAAGTCAAGAGCATGGCCGTTAACAGAGTTTGGACCTTCAGCAGGCCGAGGAAGAGAAGTTGCGTTGGTTGGGTTACTGTTGCAGGCCACGTCCATCTTGTTATCGACTGCGGGAGCTTAATCAGGCACGATATTCTCTATACCATTAATTCTTATGCTGTTATTTAATTGAATCACTAAATAACTCTACTCTTCGTATTAATGTCTCGTGTGATGGTATCTTTGTTTGGTTTCCACTTTCCTTGCTCGTTTGTATTTGTTTTAGCGTTAGAAATGATCGCGTTGGTTGAAGCCCATATATTGTTTTAAGGTTTTAATAAATATTAGTTAGGTGAACTTTGTTCTTAGGACTAATAAAACAAAAGAGGCGGGGTCTTGTAATGAAAATTCTCAAGTTTTATGCGTTGGCCTCACTGATTTGAATGTTTTACCAAACATTGTCGTTGGACTCAACCTTATAGTTCTGTTATGTTCTTATTCTTGTTTGGCTCGAGATCATTGTAGTTCCCTGGTCTATGTTGGGTTTGCAATTGGTGATTGAGTACTTTGCGAGTGCATCGTGTATAGGTGAATGATGCTATTCCTGTCTCTATCCTTTTCTTTCAGTTGTTTTAGGTTCTAGTAAACCTTTCCCCGGTTGGCAGTGCGTGCTTAGCAGTGATTATCGTTTTGAGCCAAGTTGATATTACTTTCAACTAGGTTAGTTGCTTTTGTTATTTTGTTTTGAATCGCTCGAGGAAATACTTTTATTCTTCAAGTGTCATGTTTGATTTTCATAATTGATATCAATTCAAGTTCACCGTTTGGAGATTGTTGTCTTTGGAACCACCTTCTCTCCCTGGTGGTATGTTGTATGTCTCGAGGAATGTAGCGTTTGAACCTATGGAATGTTTTTTCTTTTGTGATACTCACATTTCTTTTGGATAGCTTAAAATGTTAGAGGAAATACTCTTTTTCGTACCTTGTTTTTGTTTCACACATGTTGGAGGATATGAGATCTACTGGATCATTGTTGAGGAAGTTTTCAAATCTTAAAATTGGGATGTTGGTTTTATGCATAAGAAATTACCCTACGTTTTGCTCCGTAAAGATGCTTAAATTTCATTCTCCTGTGACTCATAGGTTGGTGTGTTTGGAAACTCTTTGTTTGACTGGGTTTTGTGATGATCGTTGTGATACGACCTCCTTGCCGTCATTGTAGTAGAATGGTTATGTATTGACCAAAAAGGTTTAAGTCAACTTGTTGTCGACGACAGATCCTTTGGAAGCTAGGTATCTTGTGTTGTGTTCTTGTGAATGATTGAGTAACCCACCTGTAAGAATTATAATGGATATGTTTGGTCTTGTCAAGTTTGTCCTTTTTCTTAAGACATTCTCTTGATTAGAAGAAAGTCTAATAGAAGGATTGTTAGGATAGGATGTGACCCATGCGAGGTCATTTGTGCATTTCACCCCTTTTCTGTCCAATTTATTTATTCTGTACTGACATAAAATTAACTGTTATAGGCACATCATCTTAATATTAATAAGTCATGTTGGTTTAGATATTCTCTTGTCGATTGATTGTTTGGGATCTTCCAGTGGCATAGTGAATCCTTGGCTTGGTGAACTAACTTAAACAAATAGGGATAGATCACGTTTGAAATTAACCCTCTTCCTGTAATTGTTTTTGTTTCGAAATGTTATCTTGTTAATGATGGTCATTATTGTGATATGGGTGAAATTTCACTATGATGTTTATTAAGCTTTGCTCTATGTGAAAATGTTAATTGAATAGAGTTAGTGCCATCCCTTATATTTAGGACAGTTTATGCTTTTGGACAGCTCTTTAATTGCTCTTGTTTAGTCTCTTGAATTATTGTTTTCTTCTTCAATGATAATTACTTTTCTTCCTTAAGCTTGTTAGATAACAACATAATGTCTTAATGATATAGCTTTTATCGTGCTCGATTCTTTGATCGAGCATGTGCTAACAAATGTGCGGGAGGATTTTCCCTGAGTAGAAAGAAGAAAAAAAAAAGAGAGAGAAAAAGAAACACGTGTAGAAAGTGGATTCCATCCTTCTTAGGAATTGCTGTTGTACGAATGTTTTCTTTTGCTTTACATCATTGGTATGGAAATTGTGGAGGCTATCTAGAAGGCATTGTGTTACAATTTTGTATTGTTCTCTTGTAGGTTGTTGTTATCGTTTGAAAGTCAATTTGAGAAATATTATTGTCAATAAGATTAAATGAACTTGTTTTGACATGCGTATCCTTTGTTAATTTTCACTTTTCAGAATATGATTTATCCTTGAATTGTCAAACCTAATTCATTATCCGAACTTGAATCATCTTGCATCGCTCTAGTTACCTTGGTCTTGTGTCGTTTGGTAAAGGACTATGTTTTGGAACCTAGCATAAAGAAAACAAGAGAAACAAATATACCTTGTGATTCCGCGTAAACTAATCAACAATTTCTTATTGTGGTAAATCCTCATAATGGTCTTAAGGTGAAATCAATGATTGAATTCTTGGAAGATAATAAGATTATTAAAAAAAAATAGAGGGAACTTGACTAAGAAACTCTTCGATCTGTCTTACCCATTGAAAATGTAAACAATATACTTATTTCTATCTCTTCAAGTGAAGCCCTAGTGAAACCTTTAATTTTTCTGATTAGACTCTTGACCCCAATGAAATCTTATTAATAACTAATAAGATCTTAATGATGAATCCAAGAGTTAGACAGTCATGTACTGTAAAAATAAAATAAAATAAGTATGACCACTTAAAAGATGTAAAACATATATGTTTAAGAGCACAACGTTGAAAACAGTTTGATGAAGTTGAGAGCTTTGATAAACAAACTGCCTCCTAACCAATGAACTAGTTCATCAAGTTAATGAAGCAACCTCTTACCATCCAATAATTGGTTTTCACTGTTTATTAACATTATCAAGGTAGGGGAAAATTCTTCAAAGGAGACATGACTTTCAGATTCTCCTATTATGATTCCTCTGTGAAAAGTAAAAAAATGTAAGAACACTTACAGCTAAAACATGATTCTAAAGAAACCTTCTGTAGGAAGACCTTGTTGTAATCTTTTGCATACTTTAGATGAACCATTGTGTCCTTAGTGTGTGCCTCATGTCTATCTGTAACTAGTGTGGGTCCGTGTTGTGGAAAGCATGTCTTTGGTCGGTTGTATTCCCTAGAGAACTTGTGTAGTGTCGTATTATCTTCAAGCAAGTCAAAAAAAAATTATCCTGTATTCCACTGTGTTGTCCTTGTGTTGGTATTTTTGGTGTGTTCTGATATGGAGATGTAGGATCTCCACCTTTGTTGTTTTGTTTATTATGCTTTTGATGTGGAAATATTGTTCTTGTTAGGTTTGTTTGAGTGTTGTGAATGTGGTTGTTTTCTTGTGTGGTTGGGTATTTGTCTTAATTTGGGTGTGTGGAGATGGATTTATGGGACCATTGGGGGAATGGATATATGAGGCATGCATTTTTGAGGAGTGTGATTGGGAGTTTCACCTATGTGGAGTTAAAAAGGAAAACATGGTCATATTTTACATACTTGCTGAGGAGAGATAAAGTTATTTTGTTGTATTGTGCACATGAGAACTTTGGGTGAAAATCCTCCTTCACTTGGGAGGAAAAGGAGGTGGTTCACTGTAGTCCTTTCTCCTTTTGGTTTGATCTCAAACCTATTGTGTTGTTGAGAAAGTTGTAAATTTGTTAAGTATGTAATTTTAAAATGTGTTGAATGTTTTGGACTGCATTTTGTTTATTGAAGTCATTCTTGTAAAAAGTTCTCAAATGTTACTCAAGACCCCTCATTCTTCTTTGGTTGGGGCTTGGGACGCAATAAAGGTATGGGTTATTCCCTTATTGGATTATAAGTTGGGCGGATAACGTCGCCTATACCCATTTTTCATTGTTTTTTTGATCCATGTTCTTGAAGAATTCAAGAGTTTATGATTGAAACTACATTTGGAAGAAGACATGAAAATGGAGAATTGTATTTTGGTCTTGTTGAGTAGCCCTTATGTTTTAAATTGTTCATTTAATTATTCCACTTTGAGTGGAAGATTGTAAATTATAAGCATGAGCGGAAGTTGTTTTATTACTTAGGAATCCCTATAATTTTTAAATTCTTCTAAGAGTGTTTGTATGAGAAAATTAAAGTGTAAAATTTGTTAGTTTTTTTAAAAGGAAATCACCAAATTTTTGCGTGGTTATGTGAAATAGAAAACTTGAATTGGTTTGAAATGGAGCTGCATCTCCTTTAATTGAAGTTGTTTCATTGCATTCCAAAAGGTGATATGTTTCATTTTAGGAGAAATGAGAATCTTGTTAAAAAGGCATTTCTTTATGTGAAATTGTTGCTATTTAATTCTTGAAAGAAGAAAAAAAGGAATAGTTAATCTTGTTTTATTAAATGAAAGGTATATTAAGAAGTTAAACTATAGTTGTGTTTCTAGTCATGTTGAAGGAAAAATCTCCCCTTACAAATCAAATAAGGTTGAATGAGAAGTTTTGATTCTTTCTCTCACTCTATCATTTTTCTATAGGTAGAAAACCATGGTGTTTTGCCTTAAACATCACCATAATATTCAACTTCTTTGGGTCACTTGAACCAACCAAAAGTATCTATACACATCTAACTATATTTGGAATTAACTTTACTTACATGTTATCCATTTTACTGACCCCTTGCAAAATGCATTAAACTTGAGAGGTCAGGGCATTAATAGTTAATGGAAGCAGTTTACAGGGAATGTTGTGGTGATCCACCTCACCGTGGAGAAGGTTTGGATAAGGATTTGCATTATTGGTTAGCTAGAAAAATGTACGGATTGATGCATCTTTGTCACGTATAAACATTCTTCCCCATCACGTGTCGGTGTCCTTCCCGTTGCATGTCATCTTCCTTCCCCATCATGCGTCGTGATGCCCTTTCTCATCGTGCGTCGGTGTCACTTCCTAGCTTGGTTCCAGCCTCCTTTTGTTGATGTGTGTCACCTCCTCTTTCGAGGTGTGACAACATTTCTTCTATTCGTGCAATAATCCTTCCTCTTGTTAGAGGTGATTCTTCCACCCTTGTCATGCACGTCAGACTAGTGATTTTTGTTTGGTGACATCAAGAGTTTCATATACGGTCAAACATTAATGACACGGTCTGGGGTATTTCAACAACCATATTATTGAGGCACGGTCACCCATATCTCTATAGGGGGAAATTAACTAAGGATATTAGTTGGTGGCTCCTTTTCTCTATATATGTAAATTCCCTCATCCAAAGGGAGAGATTTTGAAATTGTAAAGGAACTCTACCAAATTGTTCTAGAACTTTTGTGAGCTTTTTGGCGAGTTCGAGAATCGAAAAGACCGTTGAATCGCTAAACGTGCCAAATATAGCAATCCCACTCATTTCATCCTTGAGTGCAAGGCTCCATTATCGAAATGGCATTTTGTGCTTTCAATGGCCATACACCTCCACCTCACGGCTCTTACATAGGCCTCCATTACATGATTTCGAGGCGATAAATTATATATAATTTTTAAATACTCCTTTCTCGATATATGTAAATTGTAAACATAATTATATATATATATATATATATATATATATATATATATATATATCAAGAGAAATTTTTAAAATATGTATATAAAATCTTGGAATTTAAAGTTACTTGAAATAACTAAGCTGTCAACAAATACGTATTCCATCTACGAGTGGACAATTAGAACAAATACTTTTTAGATGGAATTATTATTTAGTATTGCTATTTTATTATCAATTGTATGAGCAATGTAATGTTGACATCGATGATTTGACACACTTCATGGTGCGCTAATCCAGGGTGAGTCCTCTCGGACCCGGTTATGTAAATACAAGAGATGCTTGGTCCCATGGGACATGGGGGATTAGAACACTGCGTGGCTAGTTGGCAATTATTGGCTTCTTTTGTTATCAGAAGTAGAACAAGATGTGGGAGCTATTTTTAACCTCATATATTTTTATATGAAGTAATAAGTGTAAAGCGGGGATTATGGGTCAAATGTAACACACCAAAAATACCAACACAAGGACAACACGGTGAAATACGAGGATAACTTTTTTTTTTTTGACTTGCTTTGACTCGGCACGACACTGACATGTCGTCACAAGGTTACAACCAGCACTTGGAACCACTTGTTACAGGGAAGACCACAAGGTCAGCACGGAAACGTTCACACTTATCAAGGACAATTTATTTTTCTTTTTGACGAGACAACATGGAAGTCCAACCACATGACACACTCACAGCTAGGGCAAGCCACAGTAAGAAATGGTCAGGGTTTATTTATTTTGGTAAGACACCCTTTTAGCTCATGACTTAAGTTTTCAGAAGGAATCAATATATGGTTCGCACAAATTCATCTCACCAACTAAGTTAATTTCTTAGACACTGTGGAGTAGTTCACTTAAAGTCTTCTCCTACTTACTAAATCTTAATATCTTCCAGAAACTAACCATTGTTTTCCTTTAAGCTTGTTTAAGAGTTCACCCCAAAGGGATAGTGTTCGCTAGTTTAGCTAGGGTATCGATTTATAAATGTTTACTTCACAAAGGATGTTTTCATTTTGATCACTCATGGAAGTATTTGATTTCAAATAGATCACCTTTACATTTATTTGTTGAATATAAAATTATTATTTTTGTTTAGCTTCATTAAGGGTTAACCGACTCATTTTACTTTACTTATAAAATATTGTCACTAAGTCTTAGAAGATTTAACTTAACAATTTATTCTCAAGATCAAAGTTTTACAATACTCATATCGATGTAAAGATTGAATGCCATTTCTCACAAGGATAATTTCAAGCTTAACTACAAAGAACAAGACACTTTATTTCACCATTACCAAACAATACAAGGCAAGAGGTCATATCAACTCTCTTTGCAAGCAATGTTACACAATTTAAAACACATTGGACATTTTTACAAGGAACTTCATAATGGTATAGATGAAACTTTTACACTCTTTTCTTCTAGTCTACTCGCATAATCCATCTGCACAAATATTAACTAAAGTCAGTTCGCAAGAACTGAGCATGCTAAGGCTACACAATGCAATAGTAAGCTAACAATTAACAATATCAAGAAAGGAATATTCTAAATTCAGAAATGGATTAAAACACAACTCACAACTCAATATTAATCTCATGAGAGAGAAAAGCTGAATCATCCAACAAGGAGAAAGTCCAAATACTAGTAAGAACAAAATTACATAAATCAAGGCAAGACCTTATGGGTTGGGAACAAGAAAGTCAAGAGTGTTGATATCTCCTTCATGTAATGCTATGGGTTACGTGATTGGAATCCAAAATTTACTCCATCCGACTAAAGGGTCGAGAAGACAAAGCGTACTAAAATGATCATGGCGCGTAAAGCAAAAATGACGTTATCCAATTCTTCCGGGGAGCTTCAAAGTAATATGGGTTCGATGCCCTTAAAAGAACACAACTATAGTTTTGGTTTTAACCAAGGAGTTTACCACTACCTCCTTATCGGATTTCTTAAAGCGTAGTACTAGTTAACCAAAACAAATCCACTTTTCCAAAAGCGTACGAAAAGAGACACGAGAAAGGGCCATTATTCTACCAACAAACCCTATCCTAATCGTCAACTTCTCTACATAACATAAGGGAAGACTAAACCCAAAAGTCGTTAATAATTTTTATATAATTCGAGACAATGTCAATAAACATTAAAATAAAATTGATTTCCTAACAAGGCCACAAAATGGGACCTTTTAGTAACCAGAAGTTTGAAGTATAAGGTATTCGGAGTTCGAAAACAAAGGGATTCGATACGCGAGAGGGCAAAACACCAACGATGCCCCGGGCTCAAAATACCTTACCACAGTACAAGCACAAACCAGAACCAACGCACATAGCTTATCGGAAGGTTACACGGTGCGGTCGGGCTAGAAGTTCTATGAACTCCTTGCCAAAGAAAGGTATAGAAGATGGAAAATTTTACCGATCCATGTGGGCTTATCGAGGGAAAGTCTTAGCAAATATCAAAAGCAGATAAATATAACAACCACCTATGATATTATCTTTGAAATCATTTGTCATCTAACGGGGAAGCGAGTTCACGAGTCCGGTGCCATGGATTCACCTACTGACTTTTGTTTCATCCCAGCTAGTGATAGCTTGCTTTTGCGACCCTTAATAAAAATTTTAGAGATTTCATTCAGATTAAACTTACAATGTTTCCCCTTGCTTTAATCAAACAAGAGTTTACATCAAGAAATAGGTATAGTAATCTCTCAACACGTGGAGGTCAAAATAGATGCCGAGGTTATCCTTCATCTAGACTAGTCTGACGATCAACCATGTACGGTTCTAAAACAAACCCTAAATGCCATTTTCTAATCAAACATAAAGTAAGGAAAGTCCATAGGCTTAAACAAGTTTGAGACACAACGTCACTATTAATGTACCTTTTAGCAAAACAAGAGAGCCCTAAACAGGAAATGCGTATTTATTCAACGAAAAGAGGTATGTAGAGGCAACCTTCTATTTAGTAACCTTCAATTATAATTACCATCACGAGAATTATTTTTAAAGGAAAGTCATATAAGTAAAAAAAACTCAATAATGTTTCCTTCCCTACGAACTAGATTGCATCACTCAATATTGCGGTAACCCATTTAGACAAATATGAAATAGAGTAAGGTATAAGAGAGGAAGGAACATTCCAAGCAAAATCAGCGAAATTGGAATAAGATTTAAAGGAACAACCCACAATCGGGCGGTGATATAAACAACCACGAAAACATCTAGTCTAGGCGCCATTCAAGAGGAAAGAAAATTCATTTCAAGAATCTTTGAAAGAAGGTAGAAAACTATTCAGAGAGTAGATTTAACATGCACGGTTTAAAGCGCCATCTCCATATGCATATGATTGTTTCAATAGCGTTGCTTGCCTTTAACCCAAAGTGGTTTGCGAGCTCGAGCTAACGCCATAATCACGCTTGGTGAAAACAGTTCTACAAACCAACCCCATGATTTGAAGCTCGGACACGAGACATATTGATTACACCACGCCCCGGATCTACGTTTTCTACATCAGCTAGTTATCGGGAAAAAAATCAAAACTATTGAACCGCTTGTCTTCCTACCCTCGGCGTCAGCATCAGCCTTTGCAGGCTTACGCGGTGGGTATGTCTTTGTCACACGGACTTTTAGAACACCCGAGGATCTGACATTTGCAAATAATTCTCCTGCTTTGATTTCAGGGAGCTCTTCTCAGAGTTGCGGTGTATTGCATCATGGAAGAAACATGTCAAAAACAATGATCTTGGGGCAGGGTGAGCAAAAGGAACACGATCAATTGTTTGATGGTGACCAAAGCTCACCATGTAACCTCTAAAAGCCAAGCACTCCAAAGATCCCTGGAATGTGTCCTTGTCATCGGAACCAAAAAAAGACACGCACCTTGTCCTTTTGTAATTTCTTAACACAATCTACAAAATCTTCACAGGTATAGATAATGGGATGATGGCATCCATCTTGATTGCTTGCGGCCTTCTCTTGGTCGGTCTGATGCAGTGGCAGTGGCACCAAGGGCATAACCCCATGTGACAACAAAAATCCTACTTCTCCGAGCTGCAGGTGCACTGAGGAGTGTATGCACAGGCTCCACCTTAAAAGCGCCTTGAAGAAGAAAGCGAGCGGTCATACCATTCAGCATAACTGCAGCACCCCAATAGGATAAATGGTAGATGGCAACTGGTACAGACAAAACTTGCGGGAAGAATCTGCTCCTCGGTGTCGAACCCATAGGATTCCCCTTGCAAATCAACTAAATCACCAACCTTTTTCCTTCATCGAGATCACTGAGACTGACATCAAACTCTCGGTCTGGCTTGACACGTTGTAGCTTGTAAGGTGTGATAATTCCAACGGCACCCTTTATGCCTGCGCCAACATAAAGTAGAGTCGTTTGAAGATGCTCATATAATTTCAAAGCAAAATGTGCTTCATGAATATTACGATATGAGCAGATCCACGCCTATGGGATTCTCTCCCATGAGTTACATCGAATAGCAAGTAAGGTCTCATGGAGAATCTTCTGTAACAATTTTCATCGGGTCTCACTGGTAGCACTTTGCTTTATCACTCAATCGATTTTAATAAAAAAATCTTAAGGAGAAGTCGAATCGAGGATGCGGTCGAACTGAGCGGCTAACAACACGGTTGGTCGACCTACTTCTTTGGAAGGCGCTCATAATGGCTTACTACCTACCTGTAACAAACCTTTGCTGGGCTAAGAGGCCCTTGGCCTTTACCTGTGCTTGGTGGTGGAAGTAACTTTCCAAAATGAAAAGGCAAAGGTGGCTCATTAAAACTTTATCTGCGTCCTTACTACTACAGTGCAAGATTTTTGCTGGCCCGATCACGAGCGTGGTAATTCGCGTGCAATGACAAAAACTCCTCGCAGCGCCCAAGAGAATGGAGGTAACATGCACTGCTACACTATCTTGTAGCTTCAACAACACCCACATCAAACCAAACTCACGTAACAACGAGGCAAAGAAAAATATGCAGGAAAGAAGAAAAAAAAAGCATACGGGAAAACAGACGCATCTAACCCCACTGCACGCATTAAAAGAGGATCAAAAGGAGATCACGGCAAAGAAAGCGTGACTCCGCTCACCCTCCCGCGAGGACAGGACAAGACACTGTGGTCAAAATTCACGGAAGGCCGGGTGGTTGGGAGGAGGCCGAGGGTGGCGGGGAGCAGTCCTCGATGCACGGGGGCGTTACATAAAGTTTGAGAATTGTATGCCTTAGATTATATATAAAGAAGACCTCTAGATGCGGATGTAGGAATAAACATTGGTATTAGAATTGAAAGGGATGTTGTAAGCGATCTTTAGGGAGATGTTTTACCCGTAGAAAAACTATTGGTGCATGATAATAATTTTAATCTAATACCACTCCAAAAAAACATATAATGTTTTCATAAAGTACAAATCTACATGTTAGATTTAGGCCAAATGCATGCTTATAGTTAGGATATGCTATATGGATAAAACCCATATCTTTCACACCATCATCAATGAAATAATATTATTTATTATGGAATTTTTATTATTATTGGAATTTGTTTTACTCTAAAGAAGATAACACGTTGCTTGGTGAGAAATTTTTGTTGTCGAAAGAAGATGTTTCATGCCTAGTTTTCTAGCAATACGT
>CM031236.1:693534791-693636919 GCA_018340775.1 Taxus wallichiana var. yunnanensis | reverse complement strand
ATGATTATTTTATACTTAGCAAATTTCTATGTCCAACATTGTCCCACAATAGGGATATTCTCTATCCTCAACAATATTGAATAAAGAATGCCTTGCATGAATGAATAAATCAAATAATAATAATATGGACTTGTTCCCAAAGAATAAAAAGAATCAATAACTTATGTCTTCTTGTATGGAAGGGGCCATAGGAATTCCTTATCCAAAATCTTCTCCAAATACCTCCAGCCTTCCAACTCTTTTTTACCTGGTGATCGATTCGGCATCAACGATATTAGGTACTTTTTGTGGGAGTTGACTCATTAATTTTTACCTTGAGCTCCATGACCATATTCTCATTATGTTAAGCCACATCATATAACACATCCATCCCGTGAATTACCAAGGGAAATAGTTCCTTGAGTATGTCTCTTAGTGTGGATTTTATAACTATTATCAAGTCTCTTTTCTTCTCCACTTCATCCAATACCTACTCCCACTGGCCATGTTGTTCTTCTTTTGGCCTGAATATCCTTCAACCTTTTCCTCATCATTGGTGGCATGCATATTTGAATTTTTTTAAAATCATGATAGTTATCATAAACATGATTCTTCCTTCACACATCCTCCTTAGCCTCATAGCTAGCACCTCATACTATGAAATATGTGTCTCTACTTGTTCCCTATCATCCTTCTCCTACATGGATTTATCCTCTACTATTGGCCATGCACCCTTCCTTCTCTCATGTGATACGATCCATGCCAAGTTCTCCAAATAGTGTAGCATTGTCTCATATTCATCTTTGACATACACAACCAAGTTTGGGTACGTAGTAGTGAAAATATCTACAATACACTCCAATTTCTTATACATTGCACATGTTCATTTATTTCCTCTCTCATTTACTATTTAAGCTCCTAAATCCGCTGATCCTTCTCTTGGAATCTTTGCACATTCTCTTGATAGAGGAATTGTTTTCAAAAATCCTCACCCCAACTTTTTCACTAGTTTTTTGAGTGCATTGCATGGTTTTTTATCTATGAGTATTTTAGAATTGACTACTGGGAAGAATTTTCTAGGCTCAAACTTAAGTCAGGTATCAAACAAATATTGTGCACTTAATTTAAACATTGGATCTTCCATGTGTGATTAGAAATCCCAAGAAATCATCTTCTTGGTGCATGGGAAATATTCATTCTTATCAAATAATTTCCAACATAAGAGATCTTCTGTGGCAACCGAGCTCTGGTATTGTTCCAAAGGACTTTTGTAGGATCATCATTCTATTACATTAGAGGGCACTGGGGATATTCCTTTGTTTATTCCCTTCCCCCTCTTTCCTGTAGGTACCTTTTGTGTAATATCATGTATTGGGCCACTCATTTCTCTTATACCTACACATGTACCTTCACGCATTATTGTCATTATATTTTTCTTCCTCCTCACACTAAGAGTCACACTATTTTTCAAACTCCTAGTCTCCACCTACATTTTTGTAAAGTGGTTTCCAAGGCCTCATTCCTCTTCATCATCTTTCCTAGGGCCTCCTCATCATGCAAACTATAATCTTCCTCCTCCTCCTCTCATCATCATCTATACCATGGATGATAAAATATTTTTTGGTACCTATTCTTCATCGTGAGAATTCCTCGCGTCTTCGATTCTTCATCAAAACCACTTTGGGTTTCTTATTAACTAGATTCTTCTTAGGAGATGGTCTCTTTGGTGAATTATTGGTCGCTCTTGAGGTTCTGTCATGGCCTACTTTCTTATGCTCTTGTTATTTCTTTATCCTTGTGTTGTGGTCCGGGGTAGGCCCCTCTTCTCCTTCTACCTATTCTTCTTATTATTCATGAAGGGGAGGGTTATTTTTGAGGGCTCATTTATACCCACCATATTCTTATCTTTTGGATGTTTGGGAAGTTTAAGGTATTCTTCATCAATGTAATTTCCACCAGCTAATTTAGGCTTCAAGTAGATGTATACTTTTCTCCCTCTCCCTTGCCTATTACTAGAGTCTAAGAATTGATGTCTACAAAATCTAATTCCATTTTCTCCACATATGTCATCTTACCAAGATACAAAAATTTCTTGCGCAATGTGTGACAATCAACATCCACATTATATTCATCAAATTCAGCTTCTACACATAATACAAAATGTTTATTGAATCCTTAAATTATCTCGATGTGAAAGTGAATGGAATATAACACCTGTGGATTTTATCACCAGACTTCATATAAAATCCTCCCAAGAAGAGATGTTGATACACCGCAAAGTTAACCTCGACATCCAGGACCAAAGGTAAATCTCGTAGTATGTTCCACTCATTCTTGAATGCCTTGCACTTCCACCTGTACCATCTATCCACCATGAGTTTGTATGTATTAGCTATCCCATCTCACATATACTTAATGATCCTCTTTGTGGGGAACTTGTCATGCATTGGGTAGTTCCATACATTATCATTTGGCCCATTTGGAACCCCAATCTCTAAAAATACAATTGACAAGAGGATGGCACCCCAAGTTATCTTCTCACATCTATGCACTTATTCAATAATTCCTTCAACAATGAAGGATGTAATTTTGTATGTAGTTTTTTTTTCCATCTTATGTGCAATGTGGAGCCACCTCTTGTTCACTTGGGTCCATCTCTATAATGCTCCTAACTTACAACTAACTAGGTGCATAATAAATCTTACGGTTGGGTTAGAGATTTTCATAATGTCCATTATGTGGCATCCCCTATGATATTTAAAAGAAACAAAAGTAGCCTCTAATTTTACATCATCCTCCAAGTCAAGCTCTATCTCATGGACCTGAAATGCAAAAACATGTGATCCTTCTAATTAAATGGTAGGTGATGTGTATTCTTATTCATGTGAAATAAAAGTATCCCTCATGGAATCACAACATAATCCATTGATATAAGCACTCAATCTTTCCAAATAAATGTATCTCAAAAGTTGTAGAAATCCTGTGCTCTCAAGTCCTTTTATAGTTTGTCTTCATAGACCAATTTTCCATCTGGGGTCCTCTCATCCATCTTTTTCATTACTTATCTATTTCTCACTCATTAACCTCTGAACAATGGTTTAATTCACTAATCTTACACTTGGCCAAGTGTAATTACCATGGCTTCCTAAAATCACTTCCTCTAGATATTAAATTATGAGAACCAATCTTTCAACACGTCCTCCACTTTGAGCTTCTTTCCTTTCCTTGACATTTTCCCTTGGGTGATATTGTGGATGCCTTCTCAGTGCCATTTGTTCAATCTGCATATATTTATACTTCTCTATTCAACCACTCCATTACCTAGGTTCTAGATGACCTTCTACTCAAATAACCACGCCAAACATTCACCTCATCCACACTCCTTTCTCTAAGCATTGATCCTCCTTAACAATTGTGTGTCCTAGATGAAGCTTTGTGCCCTAATTCCAATTCTACAAACCCTATTTTGATAGAGGAAAACCTCATTTGATTAATGAAAAATTACACACCTTCCCACACTCTAAATTTCAACCTAAAGGAGCTCCTGAACTAGCTCATGTGCTATCTTGGTTTGGTTTGCTTCAATATTCCTTGGCTCTTCACAATTTATCACATTCATTTCGCTTAAAATATTCACAAGGTAAGGTAAGAATGAACTCTCTCTGCTCCTTTTATAGATTTTTTATTTTTTTGCATTTATTTATCCTCACCTACCAACGTACCATATCTTTAAATACAATTTTTTTCTTTTCGTGATTTTTTCCGCTTTCTTCTGCTAGTGGTAATCGTAACCTTATGGTGTGCCACTACTTCCTAGGCTACATTCATCCTTGATTACACTCCTCTACACCATAACCCATCTTTCTTTGTTCCATAAACCAATTATTTTGTCATGTTACACTATGCATCCTCTTTTCCCGCATGGATTCTTAATCGATAAATTATTTTTTAGCACCATCATCCTAGGAACTGTAATAACTTACTTTTCTCGTCATGTGCACCTAGCTCCATAAAGTACCCTAATTTATAAATTTTCATGTGCACCTTTGGACACGTAATATTTCATGTTTAATAATCACAACTACTTCCACCCCAGAATAAAGGTATGCGCATTCCACTATGCATGAACTCAATAAATGGTAATCAAATCCTATGTGTGAATGTGCTTATTACAAAAAACAAGAAAAGAAAAAAGAAAAAATGAAATGAAACCTAATCTAAGTGGAAATACTTCCTTATTATAAACACAAGGAAGATTATTTATAGTATGGATTTAGCCTACTTCGATTAAAGTAACCAAGAAACATGTTTTCATCTAGTGCTTTGCAATGTACATGCATCTGATTCTATTATCTTGGTAACTACAAAGGGTCCCAACCAATGACTCTTCAACTTCCTGGGTGGTGCGTAAACTTGGAGTCATAAAGAAGTATCAGTTTTTCAACTGTAAAAGACTTATTCTTGATGATCCTATCATGCCAAGCTTTTTGTCTTTCCTTTTATGACTTCTTGTGCTAACACACAATGGCATGCCACTCATCTAGTTACATCAATTTTTCAATGCACTCTTTGATAACCTTATCATTAGACAATCCACCTAACCACACAATACGTGGGAATGGTAACATAAATTCCACATGTAGTACAACCTCTACGTAAAACATGAACTAAAAGGGTGTGGCTTTATTCAACAATTTATAGGTTGTTTGATATGCCTAAAGAATGGATGATACCTCATCATCACAACCCTTTCTTCCAACATCACATATTTTTGTTAGTGTTTATCCAAAGATCTTGTTAAAATCTTCAACAATTCTATTTTCTTGATGGTGATAAGGAGTAGTCTTATGGTGTGTTACCATAAACTCTGATAATAAAATTCTAATAGTCTCATTTAAGAAATGAGTTCCTCTATCACTCGTCAAGCTCAAAGGTCATCCATACCTACTAATAATATTTTCCCAAAAGAACCTTGTTGTTGTAGATGTTGTGAAATCTTCTATAGATGCAACCTCTTCCCACCTTGTTAATGAGTCAATACACATGATGATGTAACACTCCCCAATCCTACACATGGGTGGTGTAATAGGTCCCATAAAATCAACAACCCATTTCTCAAAAGATTTTGCGCTCACTATAGGTCACCAAGGAATTTCATTTTTATTACTATGATTACCAATCCTTTGATAATGATCACATGCTTTGAAAAAGGCCTAAGTATCCTTATACAATTTCTCACATCATAAAATCAGCTAGAAGGATCTTGTGCATAGTTGCATCTCCTGCATAATGTCCTCCTACAATTCCACCATTTGATTCTTCCATAATGGCTTCACCCTCATGCTCTTGAACACACCGTGCAAGACCTCATTTCTACCCATTTTATACAAGTCTCCTCCAATGATCTGATACAACCTAACTTGAATAGTAAGATGCTTCTTCTCCAATGTATTCATCCCTTTTGGCATAACCATATTGTGTAAAAATATTGCAATGTCATTTAAATATGCTAGCATGTTGTTCAATCTTAAAAATTGTGCATCAAGAATATTGTCTTTAATACTCTATGCATCCTCTCCATAATTTATCCTTGATAATTGATCACGTCCAAAATTTCTCTTTCCTTTCTTTTTAAAACTATAAAATCAAAGTCATGGAAAAGGAGTATCCAATGACAGATGTAGCATTTACAAAATAGGTTTTTGACAAAGTACTTCAATGTCATATGATCTATATAGAAGATAAATGGTGTGGCCAATAAGTACTATCAAAACTTATGAAGTGCATAGATAATATATAATGCCTCACTCTCTATTTTTTTAGTTATTTTCTTCTAGTGTTGAATTCCTAATTATAAATCTTATTGGATGATCCACACTAGCCTCTCCTGGTTGTGCCAAGACTCCACTAATTGCCATGATAGAGACATCCATATGTTAATGAAAAGGTTTGTTCCATTAAGGGAAGGACAAGATTGGTGTAATGGTAAGTTTATCCTTCAATTTTTAAACTCTTGTTGTTGCATGTCCCCTAATAAAATTTTCTTTTGGATTTGAGTAATTCCTCTTGGACGTAACAATATTTTCATATATTCTGCATGAATACAAAAATACACACTTCTATTTGATTGGTAGGATCTTCTAATCCCAAGATCACTACAATCTTAGCTAAGTCTACAAACAATCCATCCTTACAAATGATATGCCCAAGAAATTTTCCAAAAGTTGTAGCAAAGATACACTTATTTATATTGAGATAGATTCGTAGCTACCTAAATCTTTGAAACATGAGACTCAAATTATCACAATGATATTTTATCATCCCATAAACCATTCAGTCATCTAGATAAACCTACAATATCTTACTTAATAAATACTTGAAAATCCTACACAATTATGCACAAGAATATTGTTGGTGCTTTATTTAATCCAAAAGACATGACAATATATGCAAAACTTCCCATTTAGTGGTGAAGGTAGTATTTTCCCCATCCTCATGTGTAATGCACACCTTGTGATAGTCTATGAATCCATCATTGAAAGAGTAAATCTCACACCCTTAAACTCCCTCAAGTATCTCTTCTGTGAATGGCATGGGAAAGGGATCTATGCCACATGATGCATTAAGTTCCTTGTAGTCTACACAAATCCTAATTTGGACATACTTATTGATTTTGATCACCATGGGGATAACTCAATCTGATTCCTCAATTAGTTTAATGATCCCAGACTTAAGCATTTTATCAATTTTTTCTTTCCCCTTCTCACAGGTTAGGGTTCATCTTGTAAGGCCTCTTACAAACCAGACATGCACCTTCCTTCATCTTAATCCTCATCCCTCCCAATGAGGGATGTACACCCTTAAAATCATGGTATCATATTGGAATCAAATCTTGGAAGTCATGTAATAGCTCAACAATATTCACTACCTATTATTCAAATCATTAATCTCTAATGATGGCCTCTTTAGGAACATCCTAAATGCCAATATTAACCTTCTTAGTCTTCATAGAAACATGGTATGTGCATTCCTTTTCATCTCCAAATTCCATTCCCACATGCCTTTACCATTTATATGGATGATATATAGGTTTTGCAATTCCTTCTCATCAATGAGGTATACAAGCTTCCCCTTTCTAGATGCACCCCAAAAAATCTCTCATCGGTCTTCAAGTTATCTCCATACACCTCAAGATCATGCTCTCTAAGTAATCAAGCATGAGTTCCTATTATTTTTCATTATCCCCCAATGTGAGTCACTTCATAATCTGTAAGGCTTCATGTATTGGTTGATTATTATAAAAATAATCAAAAGTATGAACAATACCTTCACTCATGTCATGTAAACTTGTAGTCTCTTTCTTGAGCTCAGCATACACATACCAAACATACGCATCCATGCAGAGTGGAATACAAATTATGCACCCATAGAGATGGTGGTAAATCCTCCTTACATTATGCCCATTTCCTCTCACAATTATGAATGTGTACTAAATTTGGAGTCTTACCATCATACTCATGTATAAGTGTAGGCATAGTATTCTGGGTGAACATCATTGAAAAGGTGATTCTCACTTCTCACCAGCCCAACATGTTATCTCTATGTGTTAAGCACTATTGATTTTTTTTTTCGTGTAAAGTATACAACAATATATTTTATATATATACCACATTCTTCCATTGATTTTCTATGGTGTAAAAGAAATATTTAAGGTTCTCCTCTCTAGTATACTTGGGTAGCTGATATTTTTCCAAGAACCTAATCATGCATGACTTGATCATCCACGTAAATCTTCCTTTAACCTTGTGCCCCACCATTTCATATATTCCATGGACCCAATTGTCAAAAGTAACATTGGTGGTGTTAATGAGAGACTACACATCTTACCACTGAACTAAGCCTTCCTTGGAGGCTTCCACATCCTCGTGGTCATGCAATTTGTGTGCATGAATCCTATTCATCTATTTATCACTCATAGGTTCAACGTAAGGTGTTTCCTTCACCTCATCTATGGGTATGACCACACACTTATAATTTTTCTCAAAACTGATATATCTCTTGTTGAAGTGTAGATCAATATTGTTTACATAAAAGGATTCCCAAGCAATGCTTGGAAGCTATCAAGCTTATCCAGTTCCAACACTTAAAAATATCCTATAAACTTGTCTCCTTGAATGGTAATTGATGCATCCTTGAACACCCCAATAGGCATGGACCTTGTTTTATTCACCATATACAACACATTAGAAGGCTATAATAGTGGTCTCCCCATATGGTTCCATGTATCCAAAGTTAGAACATTCACCTCTCGCACCTATGTACATTATAATGTTACTCATTATCCAACACTCAATCACCACATCCAGTGTTATTTCTTTGTCACACTCATGGCTCTAAGGTGGAAAATTTGAATGATGGATATGATTATCATGCTCCACTTCTCCATGTGGTACCTTCTCACACAACCATTCTCCTAACATTGGGATGATAATTTCACGTCTCATCATATTTCATACTTCCTTTAAATCATCAACTTGCTTCTATGGGAGCTCACTATTCTTTATGTGTTCCTTCTCACGCACCTCTTCATTCAAGAACTGAATCTCTCCCTATAGATCTACGATCACCCTCATAGTTTACTTGATAGACCACCTTTTGATGAACATCATCTAGATACTTGACATGCATAATTTCATCTCTCCTAATGAGTGGTTTGGCTTTGAGGGTCTTGTGCGCACATGTTGCTTCCACACGCATAAGTAACCAACATAGGCTATAATTTTGGATGAGGCATCTTATAAGGTGCCCATTTCTCATTCTTTTCTCATTATACTTTGATAATCCCTATGCCTTTTTCCTTCTTCTTTTTTTTACACATATGCTCATAAATATCAAGGAAGTCTTCAACCTTATGTTTCTTTCCAAAATATGTATATACATGATTCTCAAGACACTTGTATTGGTATTGATATGGGACCCATAAGTATAACTTTTCATCCACATAGATATTCCCTCTACCACCACGACCTCTACCACCATGACCACTAATCCTATATCCACCTTGAAACCCACCATCTCCATTATTACGCCCTTCAGAGGATAGACTTCTTATGTCTCGAGAGCTACTAGCCATCGTGGTCACTACAATCGAGCTCGCATGCCTCATGAATATTTTCTATCAATCGGAAACCTTTTGTATTGTGTTTGTGCATGTTTCAAATTGTAAAATGCATAGATACATTTTTCATGCCGCAAATTACAAGAGAGGGCAATCCCAGACATCATGATTCTTGTGAAGAATCTCACAAGATTGTAATAGTGCAAACGTTCATATGGGAATAACTATCCTTAGTGTTCCCTTCCATATTAGAATCAATGAATTATAACCAATTCGTGTCTCATGCATAAATTTAAAGAAATATTATCCAAAATCTATTTCTCAAACTCTAGAATGTGAAATTCAACCAAAAACATAGCATGCAATGCATCATAGTCCACTGTAGTCTAAATTTGATCAAATTGTCTATACCAACTATGTGCATGCCTTTCAAGTGTGGTGGAAAATTGGCTTGCCTTTTTATCGTGTGTTGTGGACCCTTTAAGCTCTGTATAGTAATTCAAACTTGTGTAAATGCTCAACCGCATTCTCCACTACTCTATATTCTAAAAAGTGAAGAGACATTTCAAAGTAGACTTGAGGTGTCTGATGTTATGGTTGTTAAGGTGGTGTCTGATTATGCTGATTCAATGGTGGTTATTGTGGTTGAAAACCCTACCCTTGGTTAGGACTAGACCTAGATCCTAAGCCCTAATAAGGATTTCCTCCATGCACTATCCGACCGAACCTCTTGAGTCTCCCATTGGGACCTATGGTCCTACAAATTTTTTTTTGTGTCTCAGTTATTGTGCTAAACTTGAAACCCACTATTTGTGTTGTTGCAAATATTATAAGATTTATTTCAATGATATGTGTGCCAAAATTCTATCTTGATGAAATGCCCGTAATGATACCCCAAATGTACTTCCAAAAAATGGTGCCTACTATGCTCTCATATGCACATCTCTAATTCCTTGTGCTTACTAAGAGGAAACTAAAATATTCCTACCTATAGCTCCTTCCCAACATGGATATCCCACTTTCTCACCTTCACTATGGTTCTCTTCAACAACTACCTCTAGATCTAGAAAAAATTACGCAAGGGCTAGGTATCAGGATGGATCGGATGCACACCAATGGTCCTCATTCTATCCTCGACACAATTTCATCAAAATATAATGGGGTTTCTGTACTTTGATTTCCCAATGTTATGAGGAAATGATACTGTAGTTCCTCATCTTCCACGGTTTTCTCATCACTTCCACCAATCATCATTCTTATCAACAATAGTGTTGAATAAATTTCCCTCTATCACACTTCATTATACTTTAGTCATTTTTACTCTCTCTACCTTTCTTCCATCAAGGTTATCCTCATCCTTGTCCATACCAAAGGTAATCTCTCTAGTCCTAGTTCTTCCATTAGGATCTTGATAGAAAAGGGTATCACTTGAAAATAGGATCCTCTACTATCATGCAAAAACTAGAACTCGCTTCCTCTAGATAAGAAAACATCAAAATTGTGTACTCTAAAGTATATCTATGTAGTACACCTTCCCACCAATGATCTACAACTCTATCACATGTATCAGTTGAATAAAAGAGAGTCTAATAGTCTTTTTGTGTCCAAGCTCTCTTCCCTAGGAAGAAAACTTTATTTGATGAGTAAGCTATCAACCACTGATACAACTCTACTAGGAAAAAGATGAAGAATACAAGAATTCATACAAATTGTTCTACACCCACTTTTACACGCGTCAAAATCATGTCTAATGTTGTATCTCTGCAGAAAATAATATTGACCATATTCTATCCAGCTCTCAATACTCTCCAAAGAAATTTGATATGCCATCTGTATGCAACATCCTAGTAGACAATTTGAAAATAATTCTAGAAATATAACCATTTCTAGGTGCACCGACACTTCATCTAGATAGATCCGAAAGCTCACTCGAAGCACATGTAGCCATCGGTTCCCTCTTTTGCTTTGTTTATCATAATTCTAGGACACATTCTCATTATTATTATAACCAAGACATTCATTCATGCATAAATAATCATCATAACATGGAAATTTAGAAACATGTAAAATAAGGAAGAAAATCCTCATGATTAATAACACTTAGATCATCACCATAAGCATAACAACATTACTTAATCAATAATTATTAGTACATAACTATACATCACCATCCCTTATCCATTGGAAAATACCATAATCGATATATGAATATGTAGCTGATTAAACCATGGTTCAATGTATCCATGCATTGGACCAAACACAAACCTATACAAACCCAAATCATACTCAACTTAGTATCTCTGCACTCACAAAAGACATTCGACTCTAGCCTCTAAAACAATAGTACATCATCAATATTTATAGGGTGGGGACTTTCCCTTCACCACTTACATGCTTTCCTAATAATAGGCATGCATACAAAAATAACATCCATGATTTTACAAAGGTAGCTATTAATAGATTATTCATCATGATTTAATCCTATTATTAAACATCATGTGTGATCTCCTTATAATCTTTTCATGTGATTTTTCCAAATATAGCCCATACTTGGCCACCAAGTCATCTTGTTTTTCTCTATTCTTAAACCTTTTCTTGATCAAGTATGTTAACTCTTATTTTCTACTTTTAGCCATGGACTTTGGAAAATTGGCTAATTCTTCACTCTTGTTCCTTCATGCATGCAATCATGCACACACCTGTCTTACCACTATGCATGCCCATTACATGCTACCTTGATCCTCATGCATGTGTACCTTGCATGTAGCCTTTATGATCAATCGATAATTAGCAAGTTTATTTGATAAACAAGATCAAAGTGGATAAATGGGTGGATATGGTCCCTTTTAGGCCACACCACATAAAATATGGACATTGACCACTATAGATATGGTGGCCCAACCATATCACAAAATGATGGAATAGTGGGGAGAGGAGACATTTGGATTGAGTTATTTCACATCAAATGCTTAGTTGTTTAGCAACTGTGGTCGAGTGGAGATCCATCCTATCATACAAGTACCCCAATAGTTTGGGTTACCCTTTTAAAATTTCCTTCCCATAGTTGACATCATGATCGAGAGGCATTAGAGAGGAAAGGACCATCTGTATGAGCTGAATCATATGGATAGTTATAGTGGATGGTGTTGCAATTGGGAAACCTAGAGTTATTCCTAACTCCGTTTATAAGGTCGAGCTAGACCCCACAGGTTTAATGAATCAAAGAGGCTCTGGTCGGGAGTGAGGAGGAGATAGATACAAATTGTGTTTTGGGTGAGGATTGAGACCTTGATTTTCGGGGTGGTGGAGAGGAGTCATAGGATACCAGAGATAAGGATGAGGTAGAGGAGGATTTCATCCATATAGAGGAGACAGAGGAGGAGGAGACAAAGGAGGGGCCCATAATGGCCAAAAAGGTAGCAATAGATCCTAATCGAGTTGCTAGAGATTCTAGTGAGTATTTGCACTTATCTATTTTCATCTACTTCATATATCTAATGTTAGTAATTATCTTATTTTTACTCTTGTTAATTTTCCATTGCAATTTGCAGCTACTGTTGCTAAGTGGTAGGATTTCATTATGAAGATGAACATGTATTTTTTAACTATTCCTTGGGGACATATTGCAATAATTTATTGACATATCTAGGAATTTTAACATGGATCGGTTGTAACATAGATGTTTTTGCACCATCCCGACATGAGGTGGAAGATATTTATTGGCTGAAAATTGAGAATGTAGTTTTGATATTGTAGGTGAAGGATTTACACTATAGGGAGAGGTGACAATGATCCTCACGTAGTGGGGATACTACTATTGGAAATTCTCATGAGAATTATCACAAGAACTCTCACCACTTGACACACGGAGGATCTCATGATGGACCTAATAGACCTCACCAAAGTATTTTTAGTAGGATTTCTTGACATACCGCTTCACAAGTATCTAGTAGAGAGGGATAGTCCAAGTGCCTTTATCGCTTTGGTCCCATTTTTGTGTATATATCATTTTTTTAGTATTTTTGGCTCATGATTGAGCGTTTTGACAACACTCACCCTATGGTGTGATGACATTGTACTAAAACATTGATTGAAAAATATATGTATATTTATCTTTTTGGATCGATATTCCTTTCAAAAAAATTCTATATTATGGTTTATCGTGCATTTGTGCACTCTTATATTGTTATGAATGTTTGATGTTTTTATAATTTTAAATGAATGTGACAAATAATAACATAATGTGATACAAAATTATTGCTTAAAATTACATACATGGTTTGAATCATACTCTAGAAATTTTACTTTTCCAGACAATAATTAAACATTCCATTTCATTGACAAGACATGTTGAGAATGATATAATGATAGAAATATCTCACTCTACTCTTAATTCCACACAACTAGTAAGATGGAAGGATCAATAAAAGAGATAAGAAGGAAATGAGATCCATGAAAGAAACATGGATAACATGAGGATGATGAACAAGAGACCCAAGTTTTAATCACATAATTTTGAGGAAACTCACAACTCAACTCCAATTATGATTGACTGACCAAATTCAAGACAACCTACACTTATGAACCTCAACTAAACATAAATCAAAGATGGCCTATTGATTAGATAATTTTGGTTTGAGGAAAACTATCTCTCCTTACGTGAACATATAAAAATCTATTTGGGAATTATATTCAAACAATTTCCAATTATTTCTCCTGAGGTTATTTCCTTTATATATATATTTACAAAACCCCAACACCTTACCCCATGCCACTAGTAAGAAGAAATGGTCCATCATCGAAGAAAAAGTGTGGGTGAGTAAGGGAATTTTCCTCCTCTCCTAGACTCATGCTACGATTAGGAAGCATGAGCTCACCACCAAAGAATTAGAGGGATGGAAAATGTAATTATTTGCAAGAAGAATATATTTTTAAGATTTATTCTTTTATTATTTATTTTCACATTAATCTCATATTGTATTTTTTGGATGGGATTGTATACTCCCCAATCTCATCCCCACACAACTAGTAAGATGCAAGGGTTCATCATTGAAGACTAAAATTGGTGAAAATGGAGCTTGGGTGAAATTATTATAAGTTTCTTGTAATGGAGAAACCATTTAGGGAAATATTTTTCTATCAAAAATATTCTAGAAGAGACTACAAGAGAAAGTATTTGAATCTAGGAGCAATCATAGAAAAGTGAAGCACAAAAGACCTTATGGGTTTGAAATTAAAACTTGTCTCATATTTGGTGATGGTAAAGATGTAGAATATACAACTGGAGAGTATGAAGAAATTGTGATGATGAATTATTAATATATTTGCCAATGAAATGTAAAATTTAATATTATCCAAAAGTAAATGGATACGTAACATGATTTAAATAAAAATATGATAACAACATAAATTGTGGAAATAAATTGAAAATGTGGAAATGTAATATCCGTATGTAAACATGTTTAATGTATATCGATTTGATGGATTCATTGAACTACTCACCCTCTAGAGTGTACAAATGGTAAGCACCATTATTAAAGTATTTTATTACTTGGTAGGGGCCTAGCCATTTCAGCCTAAACTTCCTACCTTTTCCAACTTTCTTATCTATCTAACTTTTAAGTCTTAGCATAAGGTCTCCTCCCCGAATTGGATGATTGTGGACATTCTTGTTGTATTGATGACACATTATATATGGATAAACCCAATGGTGTTACTCAACTCTAAGCCTCTTCTCATCTAGGTTCTCTAAATAATTTAAGTGTGCATTTTGGTAATCATCTTCATCTAAAATTCCTTGTAAAAACACACGAAGACTAGGTAAGTATACCTCTAGTGGAAACACCACTTCCACACCAAACACCATGGAGAAAGGAGCTTTTCATGTTGGCATCCGAATTCAAGTCCTATATGCCCATAAGGATGGAAATAATTTTAAATGTTGCTCTCTTTTATTCTCCTTGAATATTTTAAGGAGAATAGACTTTAGGGTCTTACTCATAGCCTTAAATTCATTGTTTTCTTGAGAATTAGACAAAGAAGTAATATGATGAGATATTTTAAATTTTGCACATAATTTACGCACCTCATCATTTTTGAATGGGGAGCCATTATCCAAAATAATGATTTTAGAACGCCATACCTGCAAATGATTTTATTCAAGATGAGTTTGGCTATGAAGAACTTGGGACCATGGTTAGAGGCATGGCCTCAACCCACTTTGTAATTTATTCTATGGTCATGATTATGAAGTTATGGCCATTTTTAGAATCAAAAGATAATTTTCCTATTAGATCGAAAATCAAAGTGGAGAATGGCCAAGTTTTAACTATTAGATTAATATTTTGGGTTGAGATATGTCTGGCATGTGATAACTCTTGACATTTTTGACATTTTCATACATACTCCATGGAATCATTCTCTAACATGGGAAAATTTAACTCATTCGATGAATTTTAGGGAAGATGAATGACCTCTCGAAATGAAAACCACAAAATATACTATGGACCTTAAAGAACATTTTTTTGCTTCTTCCACATAAACACATCTAAGAAATATCTTGTCAAATGCCTTTTGATAGAAGACTTATTCTATAACCACATATTTGGAGTCTATGATGTGAATTCAACATATTTTTTGAGAGCTATCCACTTCTCAGTATGTCTGATCTATAATATTATTTATTATATCCAAATACCATGTGTCGCGGGGCTAGTTACACAGTGGAATAAACTTACCCCCACGCGACACTGAGACGCTACTTTTTTCACTCACCTTAGAGGATCAAGCTACTCTGGTAGTCCCAAACTACACCTTACACCCACCTTCCATTCCCTACAAAACTCCATCCTTGTGCACAAGTGAACTCCTCAAACACCTTTCATAGATGCCCATACAACTGCTCCAGAAGACCACTCACCAAATACCACGGCTGCCCATACAACCATCGAGAGCTCGTAATATGCCTTCTTAGTCCACCTGAGGGAATGCACAACTCCTACCTCCTTGAGTCATCACTGAACCAGCTCTCTACAACGCAAGCTAGCTGGCCCACTATAAAAACCCAACTACTCTGCACAATGCTATCAAGAACACCACAAGTCCTTACTACCATCCATCCATGAGTCTGCATGAGTTGTCACGCCGGTCACCTATGTGTGCATCAGTGGGGGAATTCCTCCTCACGAGTCCTTCTCGTGCATGATTCTCAAACTCACTATGACTTGTTGACTATTTTGCCACCCAAGTCCTACCACAAAATATCCCTACGGGGAGCACCACAAGCTCTCCATCTTTGTAGACCGCATCCCATGTGGGTGAGGTACTCTTCTTCCCTCGGCTCAATCTCCACATAGATCTCACCCCGATGCCATGGCCACTGACATCGCCATGCCTACTCTTCAAGAAACCCGTCTATGTCTAAACTCCATTAACTCTCCACTCAAGTCTTCCACCTTGGCTGCCAGATCTCCACACTACAACCGTATCCATGATGTCCTTTTCTCAAACCACCATGTCATGCAACACCATGTGAACCATTCTCTAGGCCCATGTCCATGAGTCTCTACTACTTTTCCTGCACCCACTCCATATCCATGCCTCCACTGCACCTCTCTCGATACATTTATGTGAGCACTTGACTCATCTGCACTATTTAACCTATGCAAGGTTGAGGAGCTTACCACTTCTTAGCTCACTCACATCCAAGTTATTTCTCCTTTGTTTCAACCTTCGGGTCCCAATCTCACTCCAATTCACCCCATGGTTGTATTCTACATGAACTCTACTTCTAAGGATGTTGCCACCTCTAAGGTCTCCCCAAGTCCACTGTCATTTCTCTCTGGAGTCCCACTGCTGATCCCCGATGCACATCTCTACATGAACATACTCCATAAGGGTAGAGTATATCTCTAAGGTCTCCTAAACACCCCTTTCCCTCTGAATGTCCAAGTCCACCAAGTGCTCCACATTCCACCTGGTGTGGGTTTGAGCTCCCCACGTTGGTCACCAATGTCTGCACTACCCTTATGGCTCCTGAGGCACTTGCACTGCACTCTCAATGCAAGGCCTCACTTATGCAAGGTCTTCATGCTTGAACCCTCCAACTCTGCATCCACACTGCACTCATGAGTTTCCCAAATTGCTCCGCATACATTGGGTGTGTTCTATGCTTCAAGACACCTTACACCATTTCTTAAGGCTACCAACTCAAGGCCCTTACACTACACTCTCAACACAAGGCCTCACTCCTGCAAGGTCTTCATGCTTGAACCCTCCAACTCTACATCCACAATGCACTCCTAAGTTTCCCAACTCTCTCCATGTACATTGGGTGTGTTCTTCGCTCCAAGACACCTTGCACCACTTCTAAGTGCAACCAACTCGCTCACCAACCCACCTCAGCACTACTTAGTTTTGGGACCTCCTTGGGCTCATAATATGGTCCATTTAATTCTCCATGTACAACTCTTACTCACTAACCAGCCCTCAAGAGTTGCACCAACGCGATACCGGGAACTTCCCAGGAAGTCACCCATCCCAGGCTACTCTGGCCCGAGCACGCTTAACTCACCCAACTGTATTTTCCTGTGTCTTCGAGGGCTCACGTGTTGAGGTTATCAACCCCAACCCACGTGTGGCCAACCATCTTCCTCGGATGGGAGCCAACTCACCCCCTTAGATAGCGCCTCGTACACTATCCTACTCGGATGGGGTCTGCCCATCCTAGGGAGGTGGTCTCTCCATGACCCACCCCCTTATACTCTCCCCCACTCAAATTGGCAATGCCCATGGTATCGTTGCTAGGATTCTACAACCTACGCAAAGGATACCAGGATTAAACACTAGGATAGACCTACAAATGCACTCCACACATGAAAATGCACATCGAACACATCAGTCACCACTGACATAACACAACTCAGTCTCTTCAACATCTCGTTGCGCTAACTCCCTGTGCTCGGGACCAAAAGTGCCAAATCACTCAACACTTTTGCTGTTGTAGCTCTCTTCAACTTTGAACTACACTTCACCAAACATCCAACACAATTCCGATGGGATACCCCTTCTTCAATTCCTGCCAACACTTAGGAATTCTGCATGATGCACAAGTTGCTCTACTAAGCTCTGAGCCCTTCCTGCACAACAATCACTGCATAACTTAGAGAACTACCAACAACCTCAACACTACCTTGACAAACCACTACAAGGTTTCACTTTCCACTGGACCTGGTCACACCACACTTCCACCCACAACATGAAATTCTCCACCGATTTGGGGGCCTACTTCACCACAATGTTGCCCTTATTCAACACTTCCATGAACACCATACCACAACTATGCCTATGATGCTGATTGATTTTCTAAAATCTTCACCAAGGATACCTCATTCCATCAGTAACCCACCGGTGATCTACTCATGCTCCTGAAAACACCACACTACTTTCCCCACCACGAAACATAAAGCAACTACCATTGCTGCCAACCTAAAAATGAGAGGTTTCACAAAATCACCACACTGATTCTGCCAAGGGAGAGCCACTTTTTCCACATCATGGATTGAGTATCAACTTGATGTCACTTCATAAACACTACAATTCAGCCATTTTCAATGCATATTTCTATCAACAACTTTTGGGGAGTCTTCACGCTTCTCAATGCTTACGCACCTACTAAGTTTTCAAGTTACTCTGCACTCTACACTTGAACTCTACCAAGTGTCATCCTTTCACTCTTCTTTGTGTCGAGTTAGTTCTGCACTAGCCTTCACATGAACTATCCACCTCAGTGATGTTACCCAACCCACACTGCATGCTTCCCTCTCCCTCCTTCACATTCTGAGTTCTGATCAACATTGGCCTTCTTCTCCCACAAAGTCTCTAGAAACCTACATTGACCTACTTGCATTGCACAAGTGCCAACCCTTGACACCTGCATGGGTCTACAACACCCTTATCACCGAACACCATGCCAACTCCATCGCAACTACATGACTCCTTCCTCATCAACCATTGGTCTAACTCTGAGAAAGTTCACTGGCTTCATTCATTCCACTATGACATCAATCTGGCTCAACTTAGCCCTGATACTCACATTTGGATCACTTTGATATGACGCCACCATCAAAGCACTACACCAATCTTCATCTTACATGGAACAACACTACTCCCTTTGATCCATTTGCATTGATTGGCATCCCACCATCGACCACTAACATGTTGATTTCTAATTTTCTCAAGACTCAACCACCTGATCCAATTTGAACAACAACCAACTCCCACAACACTACTATGGCTCTACTCATCTTGTGCATTACGTTGGGTGCTTAAACAAATGATGCTTGACTTTTACACACCGCCTACTTCTACATTGAACACAACTCTATTCTACTTGGCCCAACTCTGTTGGTGTCCTATCCATTCGATCACCAACAACATTGATTGCATTGGCTCCCTTGTCTGCCAACTCATTCTTCAATCAACTCCCTCAACATTGTCATTGGAAGCTCCATTCACCATCTCTCCACCATTGGTTTACACTCTACTCTCTAAATCTAGCTCCACCAACTACTACGTGTCCGAGAGCACAAATCCATGCTCCAACATCAACTCTACTATGAAACCAGTTGTCATGTTGTGTATCATAGAGAAAAATATCTCCAAGGATTTAATAACAACTATTCAGACCTTTGTGTCTCAAATGGAGAAATACCACAAATGATCTCGATACCAGGTTGTCATGTCATGTAGTGTATTAGAGGGACAAACACTTCAAGTGCTCTGATACCAGCTATCACACTGAGTATCGGAGAGTGTAATCCATCAACCTTGCTCGATACCAGGCAATTTGTCATGGGGCTAGCTATACAATGGAATAAACTAACCCCCATGTGGCACTGAGACGCTACTTTTTTCACTCGCCTTAGAGGATCAAGCTACTCCGGTAGTCCCAGACTATGCCTTACACCCATCTTCCATTCCCTATGCAACTCCATCCTTATGCACAAGTGAACTCCTCAAACACCTTTCACAGCTACCCATATAACTGCTCCAGAAGACCACTCACCAAATATGAAAGCTTCCCATACAACCGTCGAGAGCTCTTAATATTCCTTCTTAGTCCACCTGAGGGAATGTACAACTCCTACCTCCTTGACTCATCACTCAACCAGCTCTCTTTAAAACCATTGTTTGCCCACTATCAAACACCCAACTACTCTACATAATGCCATTGAAGAACACCACAAGTCCTTACTTCCATCCATCCATGAGTCTTCTTGAGTTGTCGCACTAGTCACCTATGTGTGCACCGGTGGGGAAGTCCTCCTCACGAGTCCTTCCCATGCATGAGTCTCCAACTCACTATGACCTGTTGACTGTTCTGCCACCCAAGTCCCAACACTAAAGATCCATGCGGGAGCACCACAAGCTCTCCATCTTTGTAGACCACATCCCATGTAGGTGAGGTACTCTTCTTCCCTTGGCTCGATCTCCACATAGATATCTCCCCAATGCCATGCACACTAACACCTTCGTGCCTAATCTTCGAGACACCCTTCATGTCCAGATCAATGCATTGACTCTCCACTCAAGTCTTCCACCTTGGCTACCAAATCTCCACACTACAACCATATCCATGATGTCCTTTTCTTAAACCACCATGTCACGCAACACCATGTGAACTATTCTCTAGGCCCACGTCCATGAGTCTCCATTGCTACTCCTACACCCACTCCATATCCACGCCTCCACTATGTCTCTCTGATACATCTACGTCAAAGCACCTGACTCATCTGTGCTATTTAACCTCTACAAGGTTGAGGATCTCACCATTTCTTGGCTCACTCGCATCTAAGTTACTTCTCCTCTGTTTCAACCTCTAGATCCTAGTCTCACTCCAACTCACCCCATGGTTGCATTCTACATGAACTTTGCTTCTAAGGATGTTGCCACCTCTAAGGTCTCCCCAAGTCCACTGCCACTTCTCTCTGGAGTCCCACTGCTGATCCCCGATGCACATCTCTGCATGAACATACTCCACAAGGGTAGAGTATATCTCCAAGGTCTCTTGAACACCCCTTTCCCTCTAAATGTCCAAGTCCACCAAGTGCTCCACATTCCACCTAGTGTGGGTTTGAGCTCCCCACATTGGTCACCAATGTCTGCACTACCCTTATGGCTCTTGAGGCTCTTGCACTGCACTCTCAATGCAAGGCCTCACTTATGCAAGGTCTTCATGCTTGAATCCTCTAACTCTATATCCACACCTGCACTCATGAGTTGCCCAACTCGCTCCATGTACATTGGGTGTGTTTTGCGCTCCAAGACACCTTACACCATTTCTTAGTGCTACCAACTCAAGGCCCTTACACTACACTCTCAACATAAGGCCTCACTCCTGTAAGGTTTTCATTCTTGAACCCTCCAACTATGCATCCACACTGCACTCCTGAGTTTCCCTACTCGCTTCCATGTATATTGGGTGTGTTCTTCGCTCCAAGACACCTTACACTGCTTCTATGTGCAACCAACTCATTCAATGACCCACCTTAGCACTACTTGGTTATGGGACCTCCTTGGGCTCATAATATGGTCCATTTAATTCTCCATGTGTAACTCTTACTCACTAACCAGCCCTCAAGAGTTACACCAACACGATACTGGGAACTTCCTAGAAGGACCCATCCTAGGCTACTCTAGACCGAGCGTGCTTAACTCACCCAACTATATTTTCCTAGGTCTTCGAGGGCTCACACATGTGAGGTTATAAACCCCAACCCATGCGTGGCCAACCATCTACCTCAGCCAGGATCCAGCTCGCCCCTTGGATAGCACCTCATGCACTATCCTACTTGGATAGGGTTTTTCCATCCTGGGGAGGTGGTCTCTCCATGACCCACCCCCTTATACCATGGACATGAAGTAATCATGGGTTTATCGATATATTTAAATATCATTCATCAAGGAAATTCAATTCACTTAATTCACCAGAATCCAAGGAATTGTCAACTAGCTAGTTGGTAATAATTTGTCACTTAAGAGACTTTTGGCTATCATACGTAAGTTCAAAATCATTCATATATGTAATGAACCTATGAGAATTTTTGAAAATGATGCTTGGGTTAGGAATGTTTGCAAGTAGTCATATTTGAAAATAAATCTCATTTTTGATTGAGAATATAATGCCTCAACCATTTATTTGCAAAAACAATGTCTCAACATTCATTTTATGCCTTTGTGTAACGAGTTTCATAGCACAGAAGTACAAGACTAATAAAATAAATGCCACACTCATGACTGCCTTTATCTTTCTATGCTAACATGCATGCAATTAAAATTTTTGTAGCTCTAGAATATAGAATTAAAGGATGATCGGACTTGGGAGGCGTAAGATTTGGTAGGGAAAGAAGGAATTGTTTGACTAATTCAAAGGTATTATGGCACTCTTTTTCCATACCTTGTAACATGTTTTATTTAATAAGTCATTGATGGGATGTATGACATATATGAGATAGGAGAAAACCTTTTGATTTCCCTCGAGATTTCCCAAGAAAGACTTAATGCTAGATTCCTCGGTTGGAGGACACATTTTAAGGATCACACAAATTTTTACTAGGCCTACATCAATTCCTTGAGAGGAAAATATGTACCTAATATCTTCCTTGTGTCACTCCAAAACACACTTCTCATGGTTCAAATTGACACTGAAATTAATTAAACATGAAAGAGTGACCGAATAATTTTAGGATGAACACCTCTCTTGTTATCCTTTGATAAGAGATCATTAACCTATGTTTCCATAATCTTATGAATAAGACCATGATATATATTCCATAGCTATTTGATAAGTGGCACCGGTGTTTTTCAAGACGAAGGGCATGATTACACAACAAAATGCTCCCTAAGGAGTGGTGAAGGTTGTATTTTTGGTCTTCATCAGAGATTATTATTTGATTATACAACAAAAATCCATCATAAGGACAACAACTCATAACCAGTTGTTGCATCCACAATGATGTCAATAGATGGTAGTAATAAATCATTCTTAGCAAAAGCTTTTATTTTGTGTCTGAGGTCAATACAAATCCTTATCTTCCCATTCTTCTTAAGTACTAGGAAAATTTTGGATAACCACATGGAATAATCCACTAGTTTAATAAATGCTACCTACAAAAGTTTGATCGCTTCCTCTTTGACCATTAAAGTGACTTTTGGCTTCATTGGTCTCGTTTTTTTCTTTATAGTCTTGGCATCAGGTTTAGTAACAATGTTTTGAAGTAACAAATTAGGAACGACTTCTTTCATGTCTTTTTAGATAAATTTGAAGGATTGAGAATGATCTTTGAGTACCGTAGTATGCTCTTCTATTTATTCCACTAAAAATAAAGACCTAAGCTTCATAATCCTAAGCTCATCCTCTGTTATGATGTTAATGTCAATCATTCCTTCTATAAAGGAGGTATTCTATTCTTTAAATTTAGGGTTACCGACAATTCTATAGGTTCTCCTTCAACCTCAGAAAATTCTCCTTATAGTATGAAATGGACATTGTCTTATCCCCAAAGTAGGAGGAAGAATGAGGAGTGAGGTAAAATCCATTCTTATGATGTGCAGGAGGAAGATTGTTATAGGCATGTAAAAACCCTAGGATCACCTCATCATTTTTAGTGAAGTCCAATGTGATGAGTTCATTTTTTTCTTCACTTAGGGTAGTATAGTTATACTCTAAATATTTCAAATTAGAGGCTCAAGTACTAATAGAGAAAAAAACTCTAATTCTTTCAAGCCCTCATTTGGATAGAAATGAGAATATGAAGATACCATATAATTATCCATTTTGTTTCTTTCTTTAGGAATTGCCTCAATGGAAATGAAATCAAAATCGTTTCTCATTTCACGGACAACGGCCTTGTAGATATGGAGATGGTATTCTCTATTCTCATACGAGACTTGGTTAGCTATTAGTTGTGAATCTCCTAAGACTCTAACATTTTTAACTCCCATTCTATTAGATAAAATGAGACCAAGGAGTTGGGATTTGTATTCCACCCCATTGTTAGTTCTTTAAAATATAAGTTGAAGGAAAAAGGAACAATCTTACCTTTTAGAGAAGTTAATATCACCCTTGCCCTGTGCCATCTAAATATTTGGCTCCATCATAATGGAGCATCCAATAGTTCATAGGAAATACACACCTCTTTTCATTTTTAGGAGGTTCTTCTTAGATTTCAAATACCTCTACCATTAATATTTATATGAATTACAAAATAGGGAGAGAGGATAACACAAAAATGTTTCGATTCCCGAGAATCAAATGGGAGAGTGATAGAAAATTCATTTTGTAAAATCTTTACAATTTCCAATTGTTGTTTTGGTAGATACAATTTCCACCATAGAAACCTTACCTTCACTCTTGTTTGTTCCCTCAATTGCCTTAGGTTTTTCAACTTTGCTTTCTTGAACCAAGTTTGTATTGGTAACAAGTTGTTTTGAAGGAGGTGGTTTTTTAATTAATTGGTAGGGATTTAAAACTCTAATTAAACTATGGGTTTCTTCTTGAGGTTATCTATATTGATGTCGAAGGGTTTAGGGTTACCTTGGGCCATGAAATCCTTTCCTAAATGCACGGGGGTTTACTTAGTAAAAGTATGGTATAACACGTGCATTCAAAGGGTATTAAATAATACCCTTAATTCTAGTTTCTACCTCTAATTATTCAATTGATAATACCCCCTCTTGTTATATTATTAGAATGAAAATACCCCCTATTTTTTCCATGTACCTTACCCATTTTTCAATTACAATTTTATTTACCCCTTTTTATTTCTACCCTAATATATTAGACAAAAAAATATATTATATTTCTCACTCATTTTTTTAATATGCATTTCCTCTCGAAAGATAGTTTGAAGTCATTGAAGACCTATTACAAATCACCTTATATATGTTAAGATTTAATCATTTATCAATAGTTATTCAAATAATTAAGATGGTGAAATAATATCACTTGTGTTGAAAAGCATACTCAATCCTAGTTTTCTACCATCTTATTATTTCTTGGTTAAGAATCTAGATTTCTTTATTAAAAAAGAGATTATAATTTAATTTATGACCACTCCTTTTGCAATTTTAAGGTATTTACTTTTTAAAAATAGGGTTCAAATGTTTTAGTTTTATATTAAAATTCAACCTCCCTTTCATTTGGCCCACCTCTCTAACCTACCCCCAATACCTAATTCAAAACATTAATAAATTAAACCCTTTCACCCCCTCATGTCTACCGGTATATTGACTTTAATTTTATTAATTTTAATTACCTCAATATGAACCCACGTGCTAGGATATTGCCTAGCTAATGAACCCCATGCCTAAATGAAGGAACCGACCCTCTTAAAAGATGTTCTAATTGAGGTAGCTTTTAAAATATCATAACCTCGCATCATATTATTGGTAGAAGAGTAGTTGGTATCCCCATATCCTAAATTTTGTAAGAAAGAGAATGGAACTATATTTAGTGGCACTCCATTGTTAATCATGACACTCTTAACATAATTATTACAAACACACACATGTAAATACAACTCGGGATCTCCTCTTCATGTAATCTTAGCATTCAAAGGCATATTTCTTATGTAAAAAAAGAATCTCGTATCCTGTCATTTTGTCTCGAGGGACATGCATCAAAGTTGATGTGATTTATTTGAGCCTATAAAGGAGGCGGGATGTGAATTAAATGGCCAAGGCCCAACACTTCTAGTAAGGAAAACAATGGCCTATAGATTTCTCTAATAGATCCAAAACGAAATGTGTAAAAATATTGTTAAGATATGTAATTAGATCATATTCTCCCATGGGATTAGGGACTACATGTAGGTCATCTTACACTAATGATAAATAGGGAGAGGTTATGATGTATATTATATGGTGGTATGGGTTATCACATTGACCTCGACTCTATTTCTAATTCAACAAACCATATAATATTCATTTTTTTCCTTTGATCAACATTGGGAGAAACATGAGAGTCATCATAAGTCAAAGCGTCATGGTCATGGGTTACTATATGAATACCATTGTACATAATTTTAGGGTTTGGTTTCTCATTTTCAGGATGCTTCGGGAATGGATCTTGATACATTCTTATTTTTTTCATTTTCAAGTGTGACGAGTCCCATATAACCATGGTGGGAGGATACTTTAGGATTTTATAGAAACATGTCGATGAAGGGTTGTCTCTAGTCCTTCGGGAGTATTTGAATACAATTTCTACATTCCCTATTATTGGTCATCAAAAAAGGACTTGAAGAAGAACAAAAGTTAGGGGACAAGAAGTCCCTCCTCTTTGTGGGAGAGGTTCCCTTATTCAAAAGCAAAAATTATTTACATATGTACAGAACATCATTTTACTGAGGAACTTGGATATCATGAAAGCACTTTTTCTAATAGATCATCAATCACAAAAGTACAGAGGAATGAAGGTGTGGAAATGAGTAGAAGAGCATTCTCCAGAATTATAGATAACAAAATAATTCCTTACGCGTGCCGGAATATAATGATTTAGAATGAGATCATTTTTATTCGAATGAGTGAAATGCAATTTGAAAAGACACACAGTTCCATAAATAACATCTACAAGAATACAAAGCTTCTTAGTATAATGTGGACAAATGATCTAATAATGTTAAATAGATAGCTTGTGAATAAAAAGAATCAGACGAACAAAGAAAGAAGATCCTTTTGTATTGATTTCTTTATTATTTATTACACTTTCAAAAATATGCCAAGTTCCCCCTCCCCATAAATGGTGAGGAGAGGCCATTATATAACTTTACAAATCAGTTATGCTTGGTAACTACCCCTTTTAAAATGGTGAGCCCAAAAGGCATCCTTTTGTAGGAAAAGGTACCCCAAGGGGTAGTGAAGGCTGTCTTGTGTTGATCTGCGTGGTATTAACTTCTACCTGATTATATCCTGAGAAGCCATCAAGCATAGATAACATTTCAGATCCTGTCACAACTTGTAAGACTTGATCCATCATGGGCAAAGGATAGTTGTCTTTTAAAGAAGCTTGATTCAGATTTCTGAAGTCAACACAGATACGAATCTCACCATTTTTCTTTCTAACAGGCACAATGTTGGCAATCCATGTTGAATGGTGGATGGGAAAAATGATTTTGGCTTTTAATAACTTTTGTATTTCCTAAAAGATGGTATCAGCTATCTTGGGATTGTATTGCCTTTGTTTCTACCTGAAAGGCTTAATCCCTGGTTTGAGAGGGATGAAATGTTACATCTCCTTAGGTTGAAAAGCTTTAAGATCCTCATAAGAATAAGCAAGAAAATATTTATACTCCCTTAAAAGATTAATTACTTTCTTCTTTTCTTCCGGTGTGCAACATTTCCCAATGTTCACGAGTTTAGGATCAATGGAACTCCCAATATTAGTTTTATCATACTCAACTGATTGTTGTGATCTAGTAGAAGCTTTAGAATTCACATACCTATCATGCTTGTCAAACAATTCTTCTAAACTCACCAGTCCCTTTGGAATTTTGTTCCCTTTGAGTCTGATACACCCATCTTGATCCATTTCTTCTTCATTGGCATCTCCTTTATCGGAAGGCACACTTTCACGAGGCAAATTGTCACTTCCCTCAAAGTACAATTGTTCAAAGTTATCCCTGAGTTCTAAGAAAGAAAGAAAATGCTGATCATCATTGAAAACTTGCCAGTTACTCGCATTATCAGGTATACTGGGCCTGTGGATCATCTCGATGGTAAACCTGTCTTGAGAAAAGTCAGGATGAGGTATCAACAATGATCCTGAGACTGCTAGTGAATCAGCCCTGGTGTTCTTCTCCCTAGGCACTGCTTCAACGGAGAAGGCATCAAGAAATTTGATGGAGTCCCACACCTGATTCCTGTAATGTTTCAACCTTCTATTCTTTACCTGGAAAAGGTTTCTAACCTACTTAACAATCAGCTCCACGTCTCCGCGAGCTAGAAGATTCTTCACACCCTTTTCTTTTGCCACATGAAGCCCAAGAATGAGAGCTTCATACTCTGTTGTATTATTAGTATTTTCAAATTGTAACTTGAATGAGAAAGGACAAATGTTTCCCTCAGGAGACACTAATACTACACCAGCTCCAAAACCAGCTGAGGAACAACTTCCATCAAACTCTAATATCCAAACACCATTGGGATCCTTAAGTGATTTTTTGGGAAGTTGGATCTCCTCAAGAGACATAATCATATAGTTTCCATGGCCCATATCCTCATAAAGTATTTGTGCTTTGGGATCATCTATTTTTGTATGATATACTCAGACTACTTCTTAGGCAACAACTTCTTCATTTGCCCATTAACAGGTATGAGGGCATGTGACCAATCCATTTGAATTTCTCCTCCCACATCTTTACAGAAGTTCCTACTTAGCAGCATTCCATATGAAGGAGGAATGTCTGCTACTAGGATAGTGGCCAAAACCTTCTTCTCAGGAAAAGCAACAAAAGTGACTTGTGCATCCTTAATCCTTCCGACTAGGGGTACTTCCTTACTTTCCATAGAATAACAAGACCCGTAAGTGCGTGTGAGAGTTAGGCCTAAGGAATGGGCTACTTTGGTGGGCATTAAATTGTCGATGCCCTGAATCTATGACGACGCGATTCGAGTCTATATCCATCTATAAGGAGGGTTACATAGAATGGTTTGATCTTGTCATTAGGTGAGGTGACAGAGGCTACCAGATTGGGTTGTGGTGTAGAAGATGGAGTGGGTAAGAGGCCTTTAGAGGTAGTTTTGGAATGGGAATTGACAAAGTGGACCATTTTGGCAAAAGCCTTGGGGTGGGTTTGATAGTACTCAACCTCTGAGATTTGAACCTTGGTCTTTTTCATGTGATCAATGATATCGAAAGACCCAGAAGTGGATGAGCTATCCTCACTTGGAACCCTAGGCTTATCGGTCTTAGGAGTTGAAAAAGAAGTAACTTTAGTAGCAATTGACAGGACTCACCTTGGGTGTGGACGCAATGGGGATAGGAAATCCTCTTTTTGCAATTACAGGAATAGTCGTTGGATGTTCCTTGGATCTTTTGGCTCGGCTGCATCACTTTCTCCTTTTTGTTTTTCTACTCTTGAGTCATGACAGTGTATGATTCACTATTCATGTCCACCACTACTTCGTCATAATCATCTTCTTCATCAACACCTTCAGTAGTGAAGAAATTAACTCGAGATCCCTCGAGTTCTTCTGCTTCTTCATCGACTTCTTCGACAAATTCTTCACCTTCTTCACTAACCTCTTCATCCTCTCGGCTCTTCAACTTCACAGGTTGCATTAATAGGGACTTTAATAGGTGGTCCTTCAAGTGCTAGTCTTGCCTGTGAAGCAGGCAAATGATTTCTGGGCTGAAAATTCCTCCTTGGAACGTCTGCATAGGGGGCATGCTGAGCTAATTGTTTCTTAATGGTGATGAGGTCATTTGCAAGTTTTTGTACTAGTGAATCAATATTAGGTCCAGGAGTGGAAGAAGAGGAAGGAAAAGACCTAGATTTAGAGGGGTCTCTTCTCAGCTTCCGGACATGATTAAATCATCTTCAACACTAACAGAAGAGTTTGATCTTCGGCCAATGTCGCAAGATTAGCTCTTCTTAATGCATAACTAACTTCAGGCAATTGGGCATTCAGGAAGAAGCATTTTTGAATTTGATCTACAGGTTGAGTATCAGGTGGGATTTTGTTGATCAATTTGTTAAATCGAGCCACAAATTCTCTCATGGGTTAAATCGAGCCACAAATCTCATAATGAACCCTAAATGACACATGGACCTATGATCTCACCTATGTGAGATGACTTACCTAATGATGTGGAAAATAAATACACCAACATTTTTGTCCCCCAACTTGCTGCACTTACCCAATAATTGAAAAAAGTAAAATGAATTAACTACACTAATTTAATTAATTTTGATGGGGATTTTCATAATAAAATAAAATTGTTAAAAATCTAAATTCGAATGTATTTTTTTAATTTTCCAAGATAAAATAAAATAAAATAAACAAACTAAGAGAAATTTGGGCCGTAAAACCATGCACATCTTCCGCCGGTTTGAAACGATTCTCAAACCTTGCTCTCATTGTGTCCCAGCTAGTGATAGTTTCAGGTTGGAAGGTGATAGAACCAATCAGCCGCATTATCCTGTAAAGTTTCAATGAAAAGCCTCACTGAGACATCTTCATGTTCAACCCCCAGAACTCCACATGCAACTATGAAGGCCGCAATATGCTCATCAGGATGTACCTTGCCATCACCTCTGAATTTGGGAAAGTTCTTCCTAGTTACCTCTGGGTAACTCATGCAAAGGTTGAGGAAGGGCGAGAGGCCCAACATGATGGCCCCAAGGTAATGGTACCACCATTCTTGGAAAAATGGCTTGAAGGGGAACTAAAACACCAGCGAGAATTAGAGCATGGGGATTAGGACCAAGTTGTTCTGAAGAAAAACCTCCTACGGGGTTTCTACTTTTGACAAGAGGAATGCTTGTTGAATGAGCTCTTCTATTTCCTCTTGTTGAAGGGAAGGGAAAACTCTGTTGTTCCAAAAGCTGAAACTGAGAATATTCAATACCACGGGCCCTTCTCCCATGAGTAAAACATGGAGTCACCAGATCAAAGGATGATCGATAAATATTTATGGAACTGGAATACACCAAGAGACGCTTCCCCAACGGAGTCTCCAAAAACTATTGGTTGTCAAAAAGGACTTGAAGAAGAATAATAGTCAAGGGACAAGAAGTCACTCCTCTTTGTGGGAGAGGTTCCCTTATTTAAAAGTAAAACTTATTTACATATGTATAGAACATCGTTTCTTGAGGAACTTGGATATCATGAAAGCGCTTTTTCGATAGATCATCAATCACAAAAGTACAGAGGAATGAAGGTGTGGAAATGAGTAGAAGAGCATTCTCTAGAATTATAGATAACAAAATAATTCCTTACGCGTGCCGGAATAGAATGATTTAGAATGAGATCATTTGTATTCAAATGAGTGAGATGCAATTTGAAAAGACACATAGTTCCATAAATAACATCTACAAGAATACAAAGCTTCTTAGTATAATGAAAACAAATGATCTAACAATGTTAAACAGATAGCTTGCGAATAAAAAGAATCAGATGAACAAAGAAAGAAGATCCTTTTGTATTGATTGCTTTATGATTTATTACACTTTCAAAAATATGCCAAGTTCCCCCTCCCCATAAATGGTGAGGAGAGGCCATTATATAACTTTACAAATCAGTTACACTTGGTAACTACCCTTTTAAAATAGTGATTAGTTAAAGAGCTGCTTAATGCAGAACCCCAACTAATTATAACAAATCCGAGGTGAGGAAAGAAAGAAGAGAGAAAAGTTAGGAGAAGAAGACAAGTGTTCATGACTGAGGAGGGCCCACTGATTTGAGGATCCGCTATCTAAACCTTTTTAACACCTCTGCTATTTCTCTGCCACGTGGGACCAACGTGTTGGCAGTGGATTGGGTCCAAAATCTGAGGCACTTCTCCATCTCTTTGTCAAATTTGACGTGTGTATGATACTCTTTATTTGCTTCTTCAATAGTAGACTGGAGAGAGTAGATTTCCTTCATCTTTTCTTTGGAGACAGAATCCTCTTTGAACAAGTTATCTTTGACAAAAGCTCTGAACTGAGCTTTGATTTCTTGTAAAGAGAGGGGCACACCAGAGGTCTCATCATGGAGATGGAAATGTATATCCTTGAAGGTAGATACAACCAAAGTCTTGAAGGCCTCACCCTTCTACCAGCTATTTCTCAATTCTCCCAAAGCTTCTTCCAGCACCTTGATTTTCCATTCCACGTTGTATACCCATGATTTTGACAAGTTATCTTTTGCATCATCAAAGACTTTGCTTGCCATTAAAATATTCTCATCAGCCTGTCCCATAAGGCGAAGGTCTACTATACAGCTGCTCCAGAGTTTGAGCTCTTTATCTATATTTCCAATAGTGGAGGAGAGCTTCTGTTGCAGATTATTCACCTTCTCATTGAGTTTGAAGGCTTCACTAATGAAATTCAACCCTACAATGAGCATATCATCCACCATGGCCTCCATAGCCCTTCCATAGATGGAATACTTGTGTATATCTTTGATACTCTACACTTCATCTTGGCTAAGAATCACAGGTGGTGGAAGAGTAGTCAGTGGGGTAGGATCTAAAACTTTATCCTTGGACAATAGTGACTTGATGAAACCTGTAAGAACTTGAGCCTGCTCCTCCAGCTACTCTATGGTTTGTTGCCCTTTCTCCACTCTCCCAATGACCCTGGTGACTATTTCTTGGAGATTGTGAATCTCACCTTCAGGGGTAGACTCTCCCATAGGGATCCTCGAGAGCTCAAGATCAGATGCTTGCAAATCATGCTCTGGCTTGTCTACTTTGGGCTTGGATATATCTAGGAATTGCCAACCCTAAGCATCAGATACTATTCTAGAGGTAGTCCTGGCCTTCTTGGTGGGAGTAGGAGGAGTAGTGCCTAATAAGGCCGCCACAACATCAAAATTGGGTCCTGAGATTCGGGAGGAAGACTTCCTCTTCCTACTATCAACAAAAGGTTGCACCCATGCAAAAGAGGAGGAGGAAGAGGAAGGTGGGGCAAGAGGGCTGAGAGAAAGGGAACTCATGGCACTCAAAGTGTGCACTACTGTTGCCTCCAGTTGAGATATGAGTGGAGCGCTCGGGGCTTCTGGTATAGAGGAGTCAATGGCACTTGGAAGCTCAGTGCTTTGGACTTCTTTGTCTTTATCCATTGGGGCTTTTGGAGCACTTATGGAGGCGACACTTCACTCTCTTCACTTTCACTGAGAACAATAATGTTCTCTGGACTGAGGGAAATTTTGAATGCTTCATCATGGGATCTTCTTCAATAGGCTCCTTCTTGACCTCCTTGATTTTCTTTTGATATACTTGAGTGGATGAGGAAGGAGTGGAGGATGTAGGACCTTTAGTTGAGGAGGTAGGAGGAGTCTGCATAGGTGCTTCCGAACTGGGTGTCAATGCTTCCTTGGTGTTGAAGTATCCTTGGAGGAGGACTCACCTAAATGCCTTCTAAGCTCACGGACCTTCCTATCAAACTAGATCTTGGTTCTTACTAAGATAGGGGCTAAGATTTCAGCTAGATCATCTTTCTCCTTTTTGAACCAATCCAAATCCTCCAAGGGAGTGTGTTTGATCAAGGTGTCATACTCATATGAAAACAGTCAGAATTATCATCCTGAGCCCTTCTGGGACTTGATACAAATTAAGCTCCGAATCGGTTGAAGGAAAACCTACGGTAATGTCTCCTTCTTGCCTCAAAATCATAGCAAGATCATTGCCCAATAGTCTTCTATGTTTTCCTATGATAGTAATTGATTTTGATGTTCTGTTCAATAAATTTATTCAAGTCAAAACAAGTTCTTGGCTTGAAGAAATGGATAGTGATGGGAGCTAGGGCTCTTTCTATGTTTTGTGCATCTAGAGTTGTCTTGCAGGTGTAGTTTCCCAAAGATATGGGGAAGTGCAGGCCAATAATTTTCTTATCCCTGTAGGTTCTGTGCAACTTGTCCAGCTTTCCTGCATATCTCTATCAAGGCCATTTTATCATTGCAGAACATAGGAAGCTTGAGAGGAGTGCTCTCATAGCCTGCAAGCCTTATATAGGAGAATTTTCTAAACTGGATGAAGTAGGCACCATAGTGCGATATTAGGTTCATAGCTTCATCAGAAAATCTCCTCGCCATGTCGCTCTCTAGAAGCCTTACAATGTACATGGTGAAAGCATCATTCACCCTCCTAAAGTTACGATTGCTAGTGTCCAGGGTGAATTGAGGGTAGTAGGCATATACAGGGTCACCCTTATGAGCATCAATGTATGTGAATCCAAACCATTGCCTTGATGCTACTAGGGTATACATCAGGTATGAAGTCATGTAGAACTTCTTGGTTTGTTGTACATTGGACAACTGCTCTGCTAAGTTCATGCTTTGATGATTTTACCCGATTGATGTTCGAGTTCCTTCACACACCATGTTCATAAGGGGCACATCCAGAAATGGAACTTGTTGGTAGAGGGTAAGCCCATGACCCGAGCCAATAGGATTATAAAATCTAATAGCTCCTCATTGAAATGGCATGAAACAGAACATTGGATAAATGGGATGACCCCTTTTAGGGTTTTAAGCCAAGACTTCACCACCCTCGCCTTGTATTTCTCTTGTCCCTGGTCGAAGAGGACTGAGCCTAGTTCTGAGAGATTACTATATAATTATCCTTCTCAAGGATCCTTAGGGTAGTGCTAATGGCGGCAGCATCGAGCTTGGTGATGAGCTCCCCATGCACATTTGTTAGTTCGCTTGAGTTAGGATTGAAATGAGCACCGTAGGTGAGGACCGTATCTGCACATTGCACCGAGATTGGGAAACCAGTGGTGAATTCCAAGCCACTATCATGAATCATTTGTGCCATAGGAGAGGGGTTTGAGTCTATCATCCTAGTCCAGAAATCCCCAAAGTCAAGGTGGCGAACTTCACTATCCCCGATATTGGGAATGGCAGACTCGAGCGGTGAAACTTGCTCCTGACCTTGAAATTTAATCTTCATGTTGATAGCGGCTTGAAAAACACAGTCACAGACTGAACTCTTGATGGAATTGCAAAGGAATCGGGTATACGCATAGAAACTCTGATTGCGAGGGTATGAGCAATTGATAACAAGAAAGCAGTGTGCAAAAATGCGTAGGAGGGTAGTTTATTAAATAGCCATTTTAGGAGAGAGAAAGATAATAAATGCACATTAAATACACATCTACCAACTTGAAAAGCAAGATATTTGGGAAGAGTAGGAAAAATTAGCTGGATGGCCTTTGGTTCATTTGGGACATGCGGGATGCGAAAGCGTGATTCGGCACGATGTAATGCGGGAAAAAGATGCACAAATTCCTTTGGGACATGAGGGATGAAAGTACGTGAAGTGCGCGATTCGGCCGATGTGGGTGAAAGGGAAAACATTTAGTCCTGGGTGAACTTTTGTTATTTGGGACAAAAAGTTCCGACGGGCCCGAAAGAAACGGACTTTGGGTAAAGTGGTCGATCGGCGAACAGGGAGCCCGAATGAACTTGGGACATCTGGGATAGAAATGTCTGACAGACCCACAAATCACACAAAGTGACCAATAAAACATATTTTTCAAAAAAATTGACTTTTCCCTTTACTAAAACAACAGAAAAGGCGTTTAACTTAAAATTTTTCAATTTTGAACTTCTCAAAAGGAGGGGAATTTTGAGAGGACAACACCTATAAAAACTATCATCATAACCAATGATAAGATGAAATTTTCAATATAAATTAGGATTATAATCCCTTGTCCTTTGGTTTAGACTTAGTTGTTGGCTATAACCTCATCTATTATTTTGGAATTGACTATTATAATTTTAGTTTTTATCCCCTTAGCCAAGATTATGATATTGATTTTTGCTTTGGGATTTTACTAATTAAGGGGAGGATAGTTAAAGTCAACACATTAATAGAAGGGCCACAATTGTTATTACTTTGTCTTCCCATGTTCCCATTATTGTTGCTTACATTTATGGTGTTTACAACATTATAGTTCTTGATTTCTTTGTTACACCGTTTGTGGTCGTACAAGATTTTAATTTAAGACCTTAGGTATTTGGTTATTGTTTATGTTATTTTATAGTTTTTTGTATTTTGGTTAGAGGTTACCAACCTCCTATTAGGTTCGTATATCTTTCGACCACTATCGATAGCCACTTGATCAATACGAAGTGTTCCCTCTAATTATTCCTCATAATTACAGAGGGAGAAATTATGAACTTCCTCCTTAGTTTCTTGGTTAAAAGAGTGGAGAAATATGTCACATAGTTCCATCTAATCCATATTAGGTGTACTTATAGAAGAATAAAGGACTTGAAACCACCTCTAAATGAAGTGGGAAGTGGATTAATTTTGCTCCTATTTAATGTGTAATAATTCCCTAATTTGCATATGTAGCAACGTGTTCATGTCAAATGCTTTGATGAACTCAAACACAAGTTGTTTAAAGGAGTTTATTGAAGCCTTGAGGATTCAATAATACCGGTATATAGAAATCCCTTTAAGGGTCTTTGAAAATATCTTAGCCACCACTACATACCATGGGAGTAACTATTTGATTGGTAGTGCGAGGCATTGATATATTGTCGGGATCTCCATATATTTTGAACTTAAGAAGATCTGAAAATAGTCATGGAAGCATGACACCACATATTGTAAAATCAATAGGTTATTTAAAATAGTCAATGTAAGTTTCCATTTCATAGGATTTAACCATGGAATTTCACTAATGAAGGGGAGGAGGAGGAGGAGGAGGAAGTGTTTTTTATGTTGTAGCATAAGTATTGGCCAAGGAATATGGGGTGCCTTGATATTGCATGAATGGACTTGGGTCCGGGAAATCATACACATCCGATTGTGGTGATTTGGATTACATGTGCACATAAATAAGGGTAAAATTATGACATGAATTCATGGGTGGCATACTATGAAAGGTTGCATTATTTGGAGGTGTGGTAGTTGGAAATGAATTCCCAACTAACCCCTAGGTAGGATATGCATAAGATGTATGGGGAGTCATTCCTAGTGTATTTGATTTTGTTAAAAGATCACCCAAGTTAGAGTTAACAAGAAAACCTTGTTTCGTGGTAGTTGGATCAATTGGGACTTGGTAGGAGGAATATAATTTTGATTACTAACATGATAATTATTATTTTGTGTAACCATGTATATAGGTTGTGAAGATTGGGCAATTTCTAATTCTTTAATCCTTCCTACCAATGTGGAAATGAAATCATTGGATGAAGGTTGTGTGCCTTGTTTAGGTATGTTATGCATGTAATTGAGTTAAGGGGATGCATGATACCACTTTATGAATCATTCATTCATTTTTCCCATTTTGTGGTGTGTTCTATAATTTTGGCGGGGTTAAGGAAGCGGTGTTTTTTAAAATAACATCATTATATGCCTTCATCCTATCAAGGGACCCATCCATAGTATTAATTTGGTCATTTTGATGTGCAAATCATGCTAAAATATCATCATTGGTTTGTAAATAGGAAGATGTGGAGCCAAATTGCATGCTAATTTGTGGCCTAGACAAGACCCGTGGATATAGACCTTGTTCTCATGTAAAGGTCATATTGTTGGAACTAGAAAATTCCACTTGAGGGCCCTGATTTGGTTGGCCAATCTCCCAAATCATTACACTAGAAGAAGGATTTTGAATTTGGATGCGATATGTGTGCGATGAAAGGAAAATATGATAATAATTGTTAGCGCACATATACAATAAGGGTGACCGTTGAGAATTTATCTTGTTCTAGTACACTTCAAGGCCTAAAATAGGCCTTCTATAGTCCTAACTTGACATATTTGAGGGTTGTATGAACACCCACAACACAATAGGAGAGTGAGAAGATGGATGAAATAAAGAAACACAAAATGGAAATGAGGAGAAACTAGTCCTTCACGTAGCATTCACCAAAATTTGTACATAGGAAAAATTACATGTGATATCGATTATAGTCAACTTCCTGAGGTTGTGCTAAGATAGCCAACTTGAGATAAAGAAATTGGAAATAGGATGGGTATTTTTTCATAGATAGGATAGATGGAATTGGTGATGGTTTTAGGGTTTAGGATCAAGTGAAATGTAAATTCTCAACTTGCAAGTTATTAACTTGCTCATCGAGGTAAACAGATGCGTGTATAACCTCTAAAGGGGTGATAATGTGGTCAAGAATGATAATTGTTTATAGTTCTGGTTAATTTAATTAAGACCAAGGATTCCTTGAGCCGATTTGCAAAACTCGAGGGAATTACCCTTATACCTCCGGGTATACCTCCTAGATACTTTCATGCAAGAATGAGAGGGGATGTTTTAAAGGAAAAGTAGGTTTTTTTTCATCTAACCCTATTATCCACATTAGCCTAGTGTTTTTCAACTAGGGTTAATTTCTCATTGAGAGTGTCAAGTTGGCTGATAATTTTGCTATAAAAGGGGTTGATCTAAAAACTAAATACCATGCAGACCCAAGTCTATGTATCCTTTGTATCGATCAATGCCTAGTGGGTGGATGATTGGTTTGAAAATCCTTCTACGAGGTTTGGGTGGCCCGAAATGGTCATATGAGACACCAACTCATGAGAAAGGTGAAATAAATCAGAAAATTGGTAGAAAATGTGGATTAAAGACTAAGTATGGGTATCCTAAGCCACTAAAGAATGAGATGTTGCTTTTTTAACCTTTAAGCTATTTTAAGTTCCTAACTTTAAATAAACAATGTAAATGAGTTTAAATTAAATAAAATACAATCAAATTACCTTTTAATTTAATTAAACTATGTTCACTAATAGGGTAAGTGCAGCAAGTTGGGGGACAATTAAGTGAACATCAAATCCAGAATTTAACATCAAAAACAACAAATTTAGTCTTCCACGGACTTGAACCATGCCAAAAATTCCAAAATATGTCATAAAAATGTTACCATAGCATAGGGGAGACTATTAGCTTTGTAGAAATATTGATTTTAAAGTGAATAGAATAGGATAAATATCATTTTATAATTTTTTACTAATAGTAGGTCAAACACTTTTTCCCATGAATGTTTATGTCTATGTTTAAGAATAAATTTTGTTTCACTTGTCAGAATGTGATAAAACTTATACCATCCCAACCATGGTGAAATTATATACATGTTTCAAAAAAATTATTTGATTTCAATACTTTTTGATGAAGTTATGGCAGGAAAACGGAAAGTGCTCTGTTTTCTTTATGTTTTCAAACCACTTTCATGGAAAAAATCATAAAAAATAAAATATTGCTAAAAAAATACAAAATAAAATATATCCCAAGGTAGATAGTAGCATCTAACTTCTCACTAAATGAAAAATATATATATCAATGTTTGGTCATCCAAATCGCGGGAAAATGAACTACAATCTTATAGGCGTTTTAAAAAATTACAAACTCATTGAATTTTGAATGTTTAATATAGCTAAACTTGTCCATTTTTAAAAAAATAGTAGTTTACAAACTAGATCCCAGATTCTATGATTCATATTGATATAAGTTTTTCTAATTTTGAGTGTATGCATTGCTAATAATCCCTACAAGTTGATATCATGTTGTTATTTACAATATGACATCCACTTATGACCCCTTTTATGAAAGAGGGTTTGAAAATCCAAGCGAAGATCACGAGGATGACATGCACATCAGCGGATGTGTGAAAAAAGCATCGTGAAGAGATCTCGGGAGGAGCGAGCATCAACCGAATATGCATGCAAAGATTCGACAAATGGGTAGAACCTGGTTAAGCCATAAAACTCTCCTCTATCTCATAGATCAAAAGATGTGTACATATAGGAGGTGTTGAGTAACCCCCAATGCTGTAATCATGACATCTCAAGTGGAGAGGGGGAGTTACATTCCCATAATAGAAGTGTAACTCCCAATGATGCATATGACACACACCGACGTGCTCAGCGCACCGACGCGTAAAGGAATCTCATAATGACCCCTAAATGACACATAGACCTATGATCTCACTTAAGTGAGATGACTCACCTAATGATGTGGAAAATAAATCATACCAACACCCCCCTTCATCATAACTTAGGATGAGGCGAAAAGTCAGAAAAGAGAAATGGGTCCGGCACAAAATGAGGTACCCATTCACAAAAGAAGTCCCAAGTAGTGAAGGAAAACCCAAAGTGAGAAAAACATCCACCCATGAGCAAAACATCTCTAATCTAAGAAAGATTCCAAAAGAAGAAGAGAGAAGAAGACCCATGGAGATGAGAGAAAGAAGAAGAAGATGCCATGAGACGGATACGAAGATCATGGATGGATCTGAACTCTGCAGCTCTAGGAGGTCTCCTAGAAGAATGTTGATGATGAGATCCTCTGCCTCTAGACTGAAGAAGAGCCACCCACAATGAACTATGTGCCTACCCTTAGGAAGGACATAAATGATGTGCTGGAAGTCCACCCAATCCACAAAGGAAGGCGAAGGCGAAGCACGAAGAACTCGAGTCGGGTGCACTGAAGTGTGACATAGGTCTAGCGAGTGAGTGCCAAGGAACTGAAGGTAATGCCACATGCGTAGAACTATCAAAGTGAAGAGGAACACCTGCAGAAAGGATGTCCAAGTGATGTGAAGGGAACAAAACATCCTCCACAACAGAAAAGGGATCCACAGCTAAGGGTGGATCAATGAAGGTCTCTGGAAAAGTGGAAGTGGTAAGAGTCCAGAATGGGCACTCCCAACAATGAGATGATGAACTCCTCTGAAACACCTGTAGATGGATGAGGGACCTATAGTGCATCACAAGTAGACTCTGTAAAAAGATGACTAAGGTCAGGCAGATACTCATCCCAATGAGGGGGCTCAACAAATAGAAGAGTGATGTATGATAGGTATGAGTCATCCAATGAAGGTAGAGGAGTGAAAAGGGCCTCATACACTGGAAGTGAAAAGTAGGTGGGTGTGATGACTATATGAGACTGAGAAGGGGACTGATCGATATTTGATGAGATGTAAGAAGTGTAAACACTCTCTGGAATAGTGAGAGAAAGAGGAGAAGAGTCCTTTGTAGTACTCTCGACATCAGAAATGGATGCACAATCCTCGTCATCAGAAGTAGAACCAAGTGAGCATGTGTCAATGGAACTATCATCACACGTAGAAATGGAGGAGACAACTAAATCAGCAATAGCAAAAATGGCGGCAGTATGTGAAGGGTTTCCATATAAGGATTGAAGAATGCTCCAGACACGGTGAGGTGGATCTGAGTCTGTCACGTGAAACCAGAGAGATCTGGAGACATGCATCATCATGTGACCAAAGATGTGGTCGCAAGTGTCAAAGAAGTCCTCCGGATGACAATGATCGGTGGAGTGCGGGAACCGCCCAAGTAAGAACACTAAAAGACCCTCCTAGGTCTCTCTCCCGGTGAGAAGTGGTGGAGGCTGTAAAGAAATCCTATGAAGCTCACGTCTTGAAAGACCACTCTACATGATGAAAAAATGCAAGATGCACAAAAGCAAGACGTCGGACTCGGCTGATAATGCGTCTATGTGTGTAGGCCCAAGAGTACAATCAACCCCCCCTAGAATGCGGAACTTTATAAAAGTATTTTTTTACAAAATTGGCAATTCCATCATGTAGTGTGTGAAAAATCATGCAACTTTGACTAAGGAAGTGCTAAAAATGAGCAATGCGTGAGTCAAAAATTATGACATAAATACAATTCCTGTGAATCGATGGAAAAAATATAGCCGTAAATGCATTAAAAAGGTGCTCAAAATGAGTGAAAAGGGTATCGTGTGACTACTTGTTGGAAACGGCATAAAATTTTAGCAAGGGTTTGTTTTTCTTGTGAGGGGGGATTAGCCTCCTACCAACCTGGACCTCACCCTCCGTCTTCGACATGCATAGGAAGGTAAGATTACAAGCAAAAATAGCCTTGAAATTTATTACAATGCCATGGAATGTTTTTTTAACCTCAAACATTAAAAAAAAAAAGGTTTTTTTTAACCACCAAATAAGTTTAAAAGGGATGAGGTGCTAAGACCGAGCTGTTTTGATGGCTCTCCATGGCGAGTTGAAGGAGTGGACTCCAAGTTTGAGCAAGGTTCAGCACCGAGTCTATTTTGCAAGGGTCAATGTGACTGTAAATGAAGCCACGTGTTGTGCAGAGACTGAAGGTGGCTATGCCTAGAATCATTTGAAAAGAGAGCCACGTGTGTACAGGATGGGATGCAGAGTAGACTAGATGTTTCGACCTTGTCGGGGAAAATGTGCCTCCGAAACTCCGAGTAAGCACAAGATTCCACTTGCTTTGTAACCACCTAAGCAAAAACATTTTGGAGTTGAGCTGTAACGGTTCGAGTAGAGGTGAAATTCCACATGCAAGGAGCATTTATTTGGGGCATGGGAGCTCCATGTGGTAGGGAGAATGGCCGAGCAAAGAAATGTGGACCATTTAGACCGCAACTTCCATGTGATGCGAGTCGAGCCAGGGGAGGAATGTAGGAAAAGGAAGAATGTTTTACAATGCGAGAGGAAAAAATGCCTAAGCTATAGGAAGCCATGTGTAGAAGTGGAAGATAGGATAGATCACCTCGAGAAATGAATGTGGAGCGAGATGGGAATGTTATAGGTTGAGCTGAACATATGGAGTAATTACATGTTTGAGAGGATGGGAATACGAGCCAAGGTTGATTAATGCAAAATAACCACGCAGTGTAAGACACGAGTAGGCATGCCGAGCAATGAGGGAAGGCTTCATTCAAATTAATGTGGAATGTGAATGGCTGAGTGTGGGTGTTGACTGCAAGGAACAACCACATGTATAACCATGCCAACTTGAACCAGTCCAAACAAGCCTGCAGAAGACCAAAGCTGAACTAAGTGGAAGAAACAGTGAAGAACAGAATGAGAATCCAAAACTGAGCACAAGGCACGAGTTAGGGCATCCTATAAGAACAACTCTCGAACCTTTCAACCACCAAAACCTGCACCTCAAAACATGCAATTTCTCCACAACTAACACAACAAGGAGTACACAAATAACCCAAAAAGACAACCACTAGAATCTCAAAAACACAGAAACTCAAACAACAACCCAAACAAACCATGATCAAACCCGTGCAAGAGGTATGGCACCCAAATCAATGCAAGAAGAACACGGTCGGAAGTCGAGAATATCCATTACGACACACGTAATGAGAACTAGATATCACATTTGGGAAGCTGGAAAACATGCACAGAAACACCGATGAGTGCACGGATCCACAAGATCTACTCTGATACCATGAAAGAGGGTTTGAAAACCCACAAGTGAGGATCATAAGGGACGATGTGCACATCAACGGATGTGTGAATGTCAGAGTGAAGAGATCTTAGGAGGAGTGAGCATCAACTGAATGTGCATGCAAAGATTCAACAAATGGGCAGAACCTGGTTAAGCTATAAAACTCTCCTCTATCTCATAGATCAAAAGACATGTACATATAGGAGTGTTGAGTAACCCCGAAGGCTGCTGCAATCATGACAACTCAGTGAAGAGGGGGAGTTACATTCCCTGAATAGAAGTGTAACTCCCAATGATGCATATGACGCATTGACACACTCACATGTTGATGCACTAACAGCGTAAGGAAATCTCATAATGAACCCTAAATGACACATGGACCACGTTCTCACCTAAGTGAGATGACTCACCTAATGATGTGGAAAATAAATACACCAACATTTTTGTCCCCCAACTTTTTGCACTTACCCAATAATTGAAAAAGTAAAATGAATTAACTACACTAATTTAATTAATTTTGATGGGGATTTTCAAAATAAAATAAAATAGTTAAACAATCTAAATTCCTAATGTCTTTTTTTGTATTTTCCAAGATAAAATAAAAATAAACAAACTAAATCCATGAAATCTTTTTTTTAATTTTTCCATATTTAAATAATATGAAAATAATAATGCTACAAACATGGACACACGGAAATAATTAAAATGAAAGCAATTACTTCTAATGAAAATAAATTAAAAATGGAGAACAACTAGATATATCTATTCCTCTCTGTTGTAGGGTTATATAACAAAATATATTCTAAACACATAATGTACTCAAAAGTTGTTAATCTAGGAAAAGTGAATTTCTTCTTATAAGAATTCTACATCACGTTTTATGGAAAGGATGACTTCCAAAACCAATTTCCTCTTTTCTATAAGAATTTCCTTGGCAGAGTGAATTTGAAACACACGAGATAATAAAAATGAAGAAATAAAAAAAGATTGTTGGCATTATATCTTCCTCCAACCTTTTCCCCATGCAAATCCACAAGGATACGCAAAGTAGAGGATATTCATAGAAGATTTATGCAAAGCGGTGTTTTAATAAAATTACAAAACAAAGAATCAATTTGGGAATTGATGGGATATTCCACTTCTATTAAACTAAAGAAATAACTATGTAAAGGCTTAAAATAATTTAATTACACATCTAACCTAGTTAATATTGTTTTGTGATAGTCTCTCGGATGTGAATTTTCATTTGTTGTCTCCTCATCTTTGTGTCCTTTTCTAAAGTTGATGTCCAATTGATCTTAGGATGTGTAGATGTTGGATGGTAATAAAGAAAATAAATAACTTGGATATGGTTTGCTTAGTTGTAAGAAATGGTGGAGAGCATATAGAGGAAATAACAGAGAAAATAACTAGTTCTTTGTGTGGCCCCTCTAAATTTCATTAGTATAACACTTCACCAAAAATATAAAATATCCAATACATCATATGGGTTAAAACTTGGATTTTATAAATTCTTGGGAAAAAAAAGTCCAATAAAAATTATCAACCAAGAAATGACATATCATCAAATGAGAGGTAGTCAACTATCTAAAATTATCAAATGAAGAAGATGATTTCAATACAATTCCAACAAGCCCAAAAATATACACCTTGGTTGAGAAACAAGTGTTAAAATTATGCATGAAATCCAAACATGCAATGAAAATGTGTGTTTTAATTCACATATTTAACGTGATAGGATCAAAACTATTGATAGAGGGGTGGCTACACAACGCCACTCTATCAATATTGATAGTTGCGTAATCTCCATAGTGGTTACACAACTTCCATTGTGGTTATGCAAACCGTCACCGAAAAAGAAGCTCCAAAGGGGAAGAAAGTGACTGTTTGATAAAAAAATGAGCCTCTCGATTTGAAAAATATATCAACTAGAGTCATAAAATTCATGGAAAGGAGAGAGGGAATAATTTATACTTCAATATTACCCTAAACAAGGTGTTCTTCATTATTGGAGACATACCGTGTTATCTCATGTTAAACCATGTAATTTTTGGAAGCGTACATACCCCAAACATGTATATCAATAATTTGTTTTCATTTTTCAATAACATGTTATTATTTCAACCTTGAAAAGGCTAGGGATCTTGTTGAGGCATGTCCCTAGCCACTTAAATAAAGTAACTTTTTCTAATTGTTTTCTTGTAGATTTAAATTCATCTTTGGCATTTTTATTTCACTTTATTCAATGAAAGAACTTATGATTATCCCTCATATTTTTAGTTCTAAGAATGTTAGCCCATTTTATTTAAATAACGGTGGTTAGGGGTTTTGTACTACATCAACTAACATATCTTGCAGGGAAATCCAAATCTAGGCATACATATTTAATTAGTTTGATTCATGTTTTGTTATAATTTATTAGAGCTATTTTTTTCTTACCAATAAGTCTAAATTTAAACATTTTCTATATTTTCTAAATATAAACATTCCTCTTCTCCAATGAATAAAACGTTTTCATTTTCTTTTGTTGTAAAATTTTCCAAGTATTGATACTCTAGAATTTTTAGAGAATTTTAAAAGTCACATTAATGTTTTGTTTTGAGTACTTTTTAATGATTTTTTATTCAATTTCCTATTTTAAAATCATATCTAGAATTAAAGAAAGGTAAAATATGGGAGAAGTCACAACATTATTAAAAACAATAAAATGACATGGAAAATCGCTATTTCCATTAAAGAAAGTTCTCTTGGTAGTTATATTCTGAATCATTTACTTAACCTAGTTGTATTATTTCCCAGCCCATTAAGGAGATACAAAAACTTATTTGAAAGATAAATAAAAATATTATATAGAAAATTTCAGGATCTAAAAATTCAATCATAAGAAAAGGGCTTCTCTCGTAAGTGGGTGATTATAATAATCTCCATGGGAACATCGATGCTTGAACGATAGTGGATAAATTATATGCATGGAGCCAAAGGTATCGTAGTAAGTCTATATATGTTTGGCATGCATTAGAGAAATTCCCTATCCATCCCTTGAACCTTTCTTGAAAAATCAATAATTAAGAATGATATTTTTATAAATATTGTGATCTAAGTTGATAATCTATAGTGGTATAATGAGATGCTCAGTCATAGTAAATGAATAACTTACAAAAATCATTTATTTATTTCATGTTTTCATTTAGCATCTATTTTAGACGATTCTATAAACTACAATAAATTATGAAAAGTAGTATCAAAATGATTTATATTTCATCGATTGTTGCTTTAAGTTAAACTAGAGATTATAGAGTTATAAGAACTTGACAATGTGTTATAAATTATCTTGCACTATTTATAGAGTAAAACCAATAGAAAATGAACTTAAAACAAAAAATTTCTATTTATTTGAAATATTTGATGGAATGTACAATCTTTTCCCACCAACATGGTCGTTACATTATCTTAAAATGTTTGATCTACTACATAGGTGTTTTTATATAAACTAAGAGATCCTATTAGGCTAAATTTATCTCTATCTTGAGTTAGCACTCAATTATTCACTTACTATTAACTTATATCATTCACAATCATCTCAACAACAAACTTCAACAAGCCTTGAATGTGACATTTGACCGACTCTTATGAGTTTTTTCACACTCTTTCTATATTTTGAAATTACCTCTAGAACCTTCCCACTCAAACTATTCATTATTTGTGTCTAACCACCTTGATTTGGTAGTTGAGAGGGTCTTCCATATTATAACACTCATTTCACCACTTCCTTAACATTAACTCATAGCATTCATTGAGTCTTCTTAGTAGTAGAATTTAGCAAGAATTGAATTTGAAGTTTGACCTACCTAATCCAACCCTTTATATATTTTTAAATTCCCTCTAGAACCTTACCACTCAAACTATTCATTAGTGTTGTATGACCATCTTGATCTTGTATTTGAGAGGTTCTTCCTTAATATACGTGTCATATATTTCTTAATCAGTGTTTTGGTCCTGTTTTCTACAATGTATGCCACCTTCCATTCTCCACCTACTTATTTTGTCATTTATAACTCTATTCTTATAGGAAAAATATTTTTTCGAGGATGAAATATGGGATTTTTCAACACTTATGGGACTAGTTCCCTCCGCTTCAAGATGGGGAGGCTCTCATTGATTGAAAAATGGAAATTACATATACTAAATGTAACATTTGAGGGTGATCAAAGATAAGGGAATAAGAAATATCTACAAAATATATCAAATAGAGGAAAATTTGGAAGTGTGAGAAGAGAGAAGCGTAGTGAAATATTGGGAAAGTGAGGAGAGATTTAAACTTATGGAAGTATTGTAGAAACAATTAACCAATAACGTAGAAAATTATTCCATGTTAATAAGAGGAAACATGCAAGCATATACACCTAGAAAAGGAACATGAAACAATAAAATAAATTAACATAATGTTCAACCATTGACTTTCATTTCATTTAAATAGGAACAATGTCCTAGTTTTCCTTAGAAAAATTCCTTATGCTTCATTGAGTATAAAGGAAGAAAAGAGGAAAATATTTTTGCAAGAAGTGGAATTAAAAACATATTTTAGAGATAAAAAATTATTTTTGGAATGGATAATCCATCCCAATATCTATCCTTCCTACATGACTTATCAAATTCACCTATGACCCGTCATATTCCAAATTAAAATATGTTACTTTTCTTTATGTTAAGAAAATAACTATTACAATGGAGGAATATTAGGTCACTTAAGTAAATAAATGAAAATATACAAAGTACATCTCCTAATGAAAAATATAAATCACTTAAGTGAGTAAGGTCACTTTTATAAAAGTTTGATTATTCAATGAAGAATTAAAAGAAGGGAGAAACAAGGAAGTATTAGTATAAGTCATGTTGTTGATGGAGATTTAGAGGGGGTTGATCCTTGAAGGATATGGATTGGAGAGATCTTCTAGCCTATTATTTCTGAAGTGAACATGGATACTACTTTTGGGATTTATTTCTTATGAAGAATCTTGGTATTCATCGAATGTCTAGCCGGTGATCAATGCCACTTGCAACATCTTGCATAAATCAAACCACTTTGGAATTATCCTTTTTGTATTGGATATTATGCTTAAAATTTGAGAAATAGTTTCCATGAGATGAATTACATATTTTTTCCATTAGACAACTCTTATTTGATGATATTCTAGAAGTGTTCCTAGAGTTGTTCCAATGTAATTTGATTTGAGAGCAATGGTGGGCATCTCATATTCTCCATGTTGGTATTGATCTCTTGCACTCAGTTGATGTGAGTATATAAATCTTCCAAGGCTTCATGAAATTCTCACATCCTCCACTCAATCATATTTATCCAATTATGTGAATAATTTCTTCCTAACTTGAAAACACCTTCATCCTTAACAACAAACTATAGTTAGTGAGACTCATATCTTAATGATTGGTAGGAGTCCATTAGAATGATCAATTTTACTCTTGACTATGTTGAAGATAATTTTAAAAAAAATTATTGACATTAAAAATCTCATATATCTTGATCATCTCAGGATAATATTTCATCTTTTATGTATGATAGAATCAATCTATGCTTCTATGATCCTTCCCATCTTACCAAAGTATTGGGCTTCTTGAATTGTATGTGGATAAAAATTACTCAAAGGAATAACTAACTTAGAAGGAATGAGATGGGGAGATTCAAGTTCAAATAAATTATGGACATATGTTGTTAGATCCCACATAGGTTCTTTGAATTTCTCTCAAGTGTCATTTTATTTGTTTGTCCATAATACTAGCTTGACAATTATTTATTCAAAGTTATGAAAGTATCCCTCTCATCATAATTCTCGAAGAGTAATTATATACATTTCATAACTTCATCCATATACATCTTAGATTCATCCTTATCAACCTTGGTATGGTTAATCTCAATAGACTAGGACCTAAGAACATCTATCATCGTTTGGGAAGTGGTCTTGGCCTTTCGAGGGGGTAGGAGTGAGGTGTAAAAGATCTTGAGAAAAATGGACAAAGTGAGAGTGTGTTCTTTATCCTAGGTTATTTGTTAGTTAATTATTAAGTCTTGTACCCAAGAGAAGGTAGGTCCAATTAAATTAGGTGGTGTAAAAGGGGTAGGACTTACTGTGGATGTATGAGAACTATCTCTTGACTTGAGATTATGGATGCCTCATGAATGAAACTTGAGTAAGATTTCATGGATGTTGTAGGGGACCAAATTTGGTAAATAATTAGATTCCCAAAGGAATCTAGGTGGCTTCTAGTAAATGAAAAAGGAATTCTATGGGTTTATGGGACCTATATTTATCTACCCTTTTGATTGGTAACTTTCTATTAGGAGACTAAAGCTAAGAAAGTGAAGGTGAAACCTGCCGAGAGACCCACACTTCAAAGATATCGGTACCCTCATCCTTTGGGATAATTTAACTCTTGACGTAATCATTGGCCATAACCCTTTCAAACTACATGTAGGAGGATTAATTTACTTGATGACCTTTTGGAATAAAAAAACTCAACTAACTTATTAAGAAATCACTTCTTAGATCTTTTAAGAAAATGACATGCCCTGGATTGATATATCTACCATCTCTACCACCAACCAATCTATTAGTGGAAGTGGAATATACCATACTTACTCCATGAACCTAGGTTCATACATATCACTAAAATCATATATCAAGCCTTTAGCTACCCATTCTAGGAGGTATCCCCTCATTTTCTAAATTTTCATCCTCATGTATTCTTTTTCTACACTTCAAATTCATCGAACAATATTCCCAAATAATCCTCAATTTTGGGATGATGATATAGATAAATAATTTAACTTTCTACTCCCATATATTTCTTATTATCTAATACTTTCCTTGTAGTCTATGCCCGTAATTTGAATGATCCCAAGTAATCTTTGATGTTGTGAGCATCTATTATATATTCCCATGTTAATCGAAAATACCACGCCTTTCATTTTTTTGTACACCCGAGATGAGCCCTATTTACCCCTGGTCATTAGTGTTCTCATTGATTTCAAGTAGCATTGGTGGAAAAGGTGTGAAGTGGTGAATTGAGGATCAGTCAGAGGACATGAAGGTTAGAGCCTACATAGAGGATTCATAATGGTTTGGGACAACTTCGAGTGTGATGTAAGCTTGGCTTGTGAGATAGGTGTCCACCTGGAGGTATGTAGATGTTTGGTGTGCTTGATTAAGGTGTCCCACATGTCATAAGTGATTTTTCTAGCATATTCAATAGTATTTAGAGTGTGCATCAGATCAACTATTGGGATTCACATTTTAAATTAGATCATTTAAGCCTATTTATAGAGCCTAATAAGGTGTAAGATCTCAATGTAGGCCATGAAAAACCTAGGGAAGAATAATAGGAGCTAAAGAACACTATTTAGAGTATGTAGGGGTATCTACAAGGTTTAATTTAGCTTTTGGAGGTAAAATTCAAGTTCTCACCAAAACTACCTTTGAGAACTAACAATGGAAGTATAGGAAAATGAGATTGGTCTAGGATGTACAAGAATATTTATGAGAAAAAAATATGGGTCATGTAGAAGGGTATGTTTTAGTGCTTCATGTCACTTTTCATCAAGTTTTGAATAATATTGTGGAAGTTATTCAAGTTTTACTAAAAATGGTTTCTTAAGGAAAGTAATCTGAGCACCTTTTCTTCTTAATATCCAAAAATATTATCTCAAATCCTTCAAATAAATCATAGAAGTAATTTTTAAAGATAACTCCAAGCCTAAACTTTTACAAAAATTTTGAGTACCAAAGGTGGAATAATAGTAAAGTTCTATTTTTTTCTAACACCGTTTTCTCTATCTAGGCATCCTTGAAGTGATATGAGTAAAATGGGTTGAATTGACTCCAAATGTCTTGTGAAAATTATGCGTGCTTCTCAAAGATGGAATGTATTGTAGATGTGTGTCTCAACTATTGTAATTATTGTGTAGGTTGTATGATGTAAATGGTTTCAAGTTGTAAAATGTGTCATGTATGTTATACGAATCATAATATTGTTTTCTATGAATAGATAAGGGTAAGTCATATTGAGAAATTAAATGAGATATGTCTATCTCAGTCACATATATGAAAATAAAAATCGACAAGTACTAGCCTTCAATATAAATGACATGGTTGATGTAAAATACTTGTGTCGAAGAGCTACATGATTATGAACAAGGTATAGGGGTCCTAATAAACACATTCAAAGAATTATTTTGATCAAATAAATCTAATTTGTGCACATCTCTAAAGGGATAAAACAATCAATTTAAGGATTTCATAAAGACTATTTCTTTAAGCACGTAAACTAGACTTTTCTTATTTAATCCTTTTAGAAGAAAACTAATCATGACTGAACATCATCCTAATGATGTCTAAGTGTAATAGGAAATTTTATAGGTGAATATTTTGGAGAAATAAGTTTTAATCCCAAGACTTTCCTCTATCGGGTTAAGAGCAATTTCAAATAGTTTATAAAATACATGGTTTTCATGACCTCATTCAATGTTCTTATGTGTGTACTTGATGTGGCAAAGTGCTTAGTATATGTTTCTCCTCATAATATTTATATAGAATCACGGGGAAGTGATTTACACTAATAGAGCATCCAATTCATGATGATTGTGATTGTTCTCCTATAACAATTATGTAATACTATATCTATAGATTCAAACCTCAATCTTATCAAATCATTCAATGCTGAGAAGGAATAACAATTAATTAGGAATATTTAATTGAGGTAATATTTAAGTGAAATGACATGTAAAGGAAGAAAAAAATTATGTGAACCTCAAATGAATCTCTCGGGGTTTAAGAGTTGAAACCCTAATTGTGCACAATTCTTAAAAATGAGAGAAGTTTTTCTTTTCGAGCATGATACAAGGTAGTGAATGGATCTAGAATTTGAATTGGAAAAATGTCCTTGAAGTGTCGGTGGACTATGAAGAGATTTTATGAACACTAAATTCTTAAAATTTCAAGTCTTTGATGAGAATCCAGTGGAAAATCATCTTTGTATACATAATTTATGAGGATTATTTGTAATAATAGATATTTATGATTAATCAAAGTATTCAAATTATTCCAAGATAATCTTCCTAATCCATGACTCTTTTCCTTTAACTTCTCATGTTCATGATAGTGCATAAAGCGTAACAATGTTGTTAAATGTAGAACAATTCTTCATGGTTTATTGATATGATCAATGATATACCAACTCCTCATCTCTTAAAATGATTTTAATTTAATGTAACAATTATCATGATTTGTATATCCTCGGTAAACTTTCATTCCTTCAAGCTTTCCTCTGGGTTCTTCAAGGATGTAACAATTATTTTCATTTATAAGTGTAGCTAGGAGCTAAAATAGTGAGAATGAGATTGTTGAAGGGTTGTAATAGTATTATTGAGTAGTTTATAACATTCCATTGAAATGTTATACTTATAAGAAACTATTTTAAGCTAAGACAACATGCCATTTTTGGTGATGACATTGAAACATAAGGAGATACGTTACAAAGTCAGTATGAGAAGTTAGAAGTAAAGGTTATCATTCAAGGGAAGTTAAAAAGGGAGTTCAATAACTTACAAAGTGTCATCCTATGCCTTCACAAAGTCACTTGAAAAATCCCTGCAAGTTTTAGAACGTAGAAGAGTACTTTAATATGTCTTTATACCTTCTCATGTATGTTACACTAAAATTCCTTTGAAGTCCCTAGCTCGAGTTATAAAGTAAAAATGTCAAGATTTCAAAAAGAAGAAGGTGAAAGATTAGAAATTGGAGTGGCTAGTGTATACAAAAGAATATATTTTTGAACTTTTAGTTGTTGAATTATGAATATTTTCTAATTCATGCAAGAGTTTTGAAGAACTTAGTGTATAGAGGTGAAAGGAAAATGAGTATATGATAGACATGACTGATCTTAAAGTTAATGGAAGGTGATAGAATCATCATAGAGAGAAATAATAGTATTAAAGGGTGGTTCTTATAAAGATGATGAACACATTGAGTGAGAGAGTAATCTATATTTATGAATGAAGGAGTGGGAATGAAATCATAGTAGATATGACTTAATTTTTTATAGGATAATCTTTATGAAAGAGAGAATTATTTAGTGTGAGAAATTATCCTTGAAGAATAATGGTCAAATGTGTGATCATGATTTAGTGTGAGCTAAGGTGAAGATAAGTTATTTGAAAGGAGAGATAAAAATGAGCTTGAAACCATGAAATATATGAAAATCAAGGTGAACAAGAAATGTCTTCATGACTAAAACATTGCAGTATGATTGGATGATTCAATGAATGAGAGCATGATATGAAATTACTAGTGAAAGTAAGTCTTGTATGACAAAAATTGGGTGTTGATTAGATGATCAGAAGGAAAGTGAGTTGGGGAAGAATTAAGAACAATAGTAAGATGATTCATTAGTCACCATGAGTTGTGTGACACAACCAATTTTGGGTGAAAAAATCTTGAAAAATTATAAGTTGTAGCTTAGTAGGAGGGGGTAGTTATTTCTTTGTGAGTGGAAGCATGTAGAAGAAACAAGTAAAAGCCTAGTTGATATTTGGGAGTTGAAGATTCCAGGAAAGTTGAAGCTTGTCAAAGACTGAGTAGTATCTTTGTTGGATTTTGGAGTTGTAGATCCATGTTGAGATGAATATCAACTATGAAATCAATTCAACATTTGTACGACATTCTTGTACTAAGCTAGTTGAGGGTTTCCGTTGTTTTTTATCCCAATTTGGGTTTCCCACATTATTTTGTCTCTTTGTTCTTTATTTCTTGTTAGATTCTTGTGGATTTTGTTTTGATTTTATTGTCATAAATTAAGTGAATTGAATTGTGAGTTAAAAAATTGAACAAACACTAATTCACCCTCCGAGTGTCCTAATTTTCAACAAGCCCAAGATAGTTTATTGAATAATTCAATGATTACATTCCTATCTCTCGAATACCGTTGAAGCTGAAAAAGAGCATTATCAAATCCATGACCCAAATTTAGGAGAATGTTATGAAATAAATGAAATAACTTCCATATTTCAAAACCAGTTCCCAAACTTGGCTTGAAAACCACTCATTAACATCCCCTTCCAATATCTCAAAAAAATCATGGAGAATGCATCATTGACCCTAGTTAAGTGTATCTTATACTCATGAAGAGTAAGTTGATGGTGAAATTGATATATTGGTGCTGCTATAGGGATATCCTTTCAATAGACAATCCCATCTAACTCGTAGGGATACTGATGTCATAGAATAGGTAAGAAGTCATGGTGAAATTCTTGGTCATCTTTATAATGAGAAATTGTGAATGAAGATTATCAATTATGATTTATCCCCAATATATTATTTTATTTCCCTCAATTGAAATGAAAATAAAGTGAGCCATCCATAGGTGGAAGTCCTTGGTAAATGTTTATCCCATTAGATTGTTCGGTGTGACTATATGGTCTAAGAATGTTTTGAAACAATTAAAGGAGGGGAAGGTCCTAAGAAGTCCAACATAATTTGTGAATATTTTATCCAATATCCACAGGATAAACCATTCAAATATTATTCTTTCCTATCTCATTATGTCAATGCATCTTCCTTACTTAGAATGACCACATTTCTTGACAATTAGATGCCAAGGCATTTGAAAACTCTTTCAAGATTCAAGGTAGCCATAATGGATTCATTTCTATGGCTATCATATAAATGAAAGGTTTGTAATTATGAGCACAAGTATAAACAAGATCAATATCTTAGAGGGATAATGGGAAAACCACAACTTGATACAAACCACTATTACAAATCTTATCTGCAAGTACAATTCTTCTTCCATCCTCCATCCACATCCAAAAGTCATCAAAGTACATATCATCAAAATTTATATCTCATATGTTTAAATAATTGGTGACCAAGATGAAGATCATACCATATCCCTTGTACTTGAAATTTATGTTTAGAACATTTTTTGTGGTATGATTGTTGGTGCAAATTAACTTGTAACAATTAATATGTTGTTCATTAATCCACAATTATTTAATCATCAAACTAAGGGATGTAAACTTTCAATATTTCTAGTGTTGTATGCACAATTACAAGGATTTAAGGAGGTATGGAAGGAAATTTTTGTCACTATGTTGGTTGTCAAATAAGGACTTTAATGAAAGCAACAGGGGATAGAAGTCCCTCCTCTTTAATGGGAGAGGTTCCCTTATTTAAAGGCAAAAACCTATTTACAAATGTACAACATTTAGTTTTAAAGAGGAACTCTGATATCATGGAAGTGTTTTAAATGACTGATTATCAATACAAAGGGACAGAAGAACTAGGAAGTGGGAAAAGGAAGAGTAGCATTCTTAGGAAATATAGATAGCAAAATAATTCCTTATAAATTTTGAACTAGGATCATATAGAACAAAATCATTTACATTAAATCCATAAGATGTTATTTCATAGACACAAAGTTCCAGAGATGACATCCACAAGAATACAAAGCTTCTTGATGCAAAAGAGATTAATGATTCAATAATTTTAACTAATAGAAAAGAATGAATAACCATAGATAGAAACAGGAAGAGAAGTCTTCTTGTATTGATAGCTTTTTAACTCTTTACACTTTGCCAAAATAGTCGAGTTCCAGGACCTTTAGAATGGCATGGAGAGCTCATTATATAGCTTACAAATTAGTTACACTTGGCAACCATTTCTTTTAACTGAAATATTAATTAAGGAAATGTTCAATACAATATCCTTAATTAATTTACAAGGAGCTCAACACTTAAAAATAGAAGGAGAAAAAGAGAAGCCAGAAGAAGAAACATCCGATTATGGCTGAGGTGGGCCCACTGATTTGAGGATCCGATATCTAAATTTCTTCAATGCTTTAGCTATCTCCATACCTCATGGGATTGTTGTGTTGGTAGTGGCATGAGACCAAGTTCCTAGACATTTTTCCATATCTTTATCGAACTCAGTATGATCTAGGTATTCTTTATTTGCCTCAGCAATTGTAGATTGAAGGAAGCAAATGTCCTTTATCTTCTCTTTGGTAATTAATTCTTCTTTGAACAAGTCTTCTTTGACAAATGTTCTGAACTGAGATTTGATCTCTTGAAGAGAGCAAGGAACACCTAAAGTTTCATCATGAAGATGGAAATGAATATCTTTAAAAGAAGAGGAAACACAAGTTTTGAAAGATTCTCCTTTCTGCCACATGTTATTTAATTCACCCAGTGCTTCTTCTAGAACCTTCATTTTCCATTTGACACCGAAAACCCATTCCTTTGACAAGTTATTCTTGGCATCATCAAATACACTGTTGGCCAACAGGATCTTCTCATCAGCTTGGCCCATAAGGTGAAGATCTGTAATACAACTAGTCCAAAGCTTAACTCTTTATCCATAACCCTTATTGAGGAAGTGAGTTTCCATTGTAGATTAATCACCTTCTCATTGGCATTGAAGGCTTCCTCAATGAAATTCAAGCCACCTATAATCATATCATCAACCATGGCTTCCAAACCCCTTCCATAAGTAGAATACTTATGTATATCTTTGATGCTCGAACTTCATCCTGGTTGAGAATCATGGGGGGTGGAAGAGTAGCTAGTGGGGTAGGATCCAAAACCTTATCTTTGGCCAATAATGACTTGATAAAGGTGGGAAGAAGTTGATTATGTTCTTCCAACTATTCTATATTTTTCTTTCCCTTTTCTACTCATTCAATAACCTTTGTCACTATTTCTTGAAGGTTATGAACCTCACTCTCAGGAGTGGATTCCCCCATTAGGATTCTATAAAGCACTAAATCAGAGACCAAGAGATATTGTTCTGCCTTATCAAACTTGGGCTTTGTAACCTCCAAGAACTTTTGGCCTTGATCATCAGATTACTATCCTTGAAGTGGTATTGGATCTCTTAGCTGGAGGAGGAGGAGTAGTTCCTAGCAAAGATGCTACAACATCAAAATCAGGCCCTGTTATCCGAGAGGAAGATTTCCTCTTCCTATTATCAACCATGGGTTGCACCTAAAAAAAATTAGAAGAAGAAGAGAAGGAACAAGGGGCCTAAAATCAAGTGAACTCATAGAACTTAGAGTATTGAACACTTTGTTGCCTCTAGCAGAGAAGTGGAGGGAGTATCGGGAGATTCCTTTGTAGAGGAGAGTGCGGTGTTAGGAGGCTCTGCACTAGACATTTCCTTTTCTTTTTCAATAGTAACTTTAGGATTTCCTATAGGATTTGTTAATTCACCATCATTACTCTTACTACGAAAAATAATGTTCTTTGGTCATGAAGGTAACTCGGATGCTCAAGAAGAGGTTCTTCATCAATTGGTTCCTATTTAACCTCTTTGATCTTCTTTTGGTATACTTGAGTAGGAGTAGATGAATCGGGCTCTTTCATTGAGAAAGAATGAGGGGTTTCTCAAGAACCTGCATTAGGGGTAATCTTTGGTTGTATGTGCTTACTTCCCTGGTGTAGAGGTGTCTCTGGAAGAAGATCCACCCTGATTCTTCTTGAACTCACGAACCTTCTTATCTAGCCAAACTTTAGTTCTTACAAGAACAGGGGCCATAATCTCAACCAAATCATCTCTCTCTTTTTAATACCAATCCATATCCTCTAAAGGAGTGTGTTTGATTGTTGTCTCATATTCAAAGGATTGTAAGTCCTAGTCATCATCCTTAAGTCATTTAGCAACTTGGTAAATATTGAGATCTTTGATGTGTTGTAGAGAGAGTCTACCATAATTCCTTCGTTTGGCTTCAAAATCATTTGCACAATCAGCCTAGTAATCCTCAATATCTGGCTTGTGATGATAGTTTATCCTGAGGTTCTGATCAATAAAATTCTTCAGATCAAAGCAAGTTTTGGGTCTGAAGAAATGAATAGTGATAGAAGTAATAGCCCTTTCTACATTTTGGGCATCAAAGTTGTTTTACATGTATAGTTTCCCAAAGAGATAGGGAAATGCAGGCCAATGATCTTCTTATCTCTGCATGTCCTATGTAGCTTATCAAGTTGCCTACATACTTCAACCAAGGCCATTTTATCACTACATAACATAGGGAGCTTGAGGGATGTACTTTCATAGCCATCCAACTTGATGTATGAAAACCTCTAGAATTAGATAAAGAAAGACTCATACTTGGATATAAGGTTCATAGCTTCATCGAGAAAATATCCTAGAAGTGTTTCCTTCCAAGAGTCTTACAATGTAAATGGTGAAAGCATCATTGACTCTTTCAAAATTGTGATTGCTAGTTTCAAGGGTAAACCGAGGGAAATCTGTGTAAATAGGCTCATTCTTACGGCCCTCTATGTAGGTGAAACCAAACCACTACCGAGATGAAGCCGGGGTATACATGAGATAAGAAGTCATATAGAACTTCTTAGTGTGTTGAACACTAAACAACTACTCGAGTCAAATTCATGTAAAAATTTCAGCCCAATTAATGTTCTCGCTTGCCCTCGTACATGATGTTTATGAAGGGCACATCAATAAGTGAAACTCATTGGTGGAAGGCAACCCCATGATATGGGCAAGAAAAATAATAAAGTCAGATAGCTCCTCATTAAAATAAACCTTGTATAATGCCTTGGAGAGTCGGGATGCTCCCTTTTTAGGGTTCTTTAACAATGATTTTGCTATATGTGCCTTGTATTTGTCATTGTCTTGGTCAAACGGGGTTTAAGCTTGGGAACAGGTGAGAATTATGGAATCCTTAGTGTCTGCATGAATACGTAGGGCAACAAAAATGGTAGAAGCATCTAGTTTCACAATTAATTCCCCATGTACATTGGTGAGTTCCTTAGTATACGTGTTAAAATGGGCTCATGATAAAGAACCATGTATGCACACTATACTGAGAGAGGAAAACCAGCCGCATATGCAAGTCCACTATCACTAATCATTTGTTCCATTAGAGCAGGATTAAAGCATGTTAATCTGCCTAGAAAATCTTCAAAATCATAGTGTCAAACCTCACTGTCTCCGATATTAGGTACGAGAGGTATCAAGAGGTGACACGGGTTCTCGACCACGAAACTTGATTTTCATTATTGTAATGCACGGTGGTAAAAAATCTTTCAAGATTGAAATAATGATGATAATGCAAGGGATATAGGGGCACAATCAAATGACTTTAATGGTAAGGATTTGAGCAAGAGATGGCAAGTGACCAACGTGACAAATGCATAGAATATAGTCCAATTAAATAACCATTTAGGAGAGAGAAGGTCATTAAAAACACATTAAATTAACCTCACACCAACTCAAAAGATGAAAAGAATGAAAAGTGGAGAAAACTAACCCGAGATGGTCTTTGGTACATTTGGGACATGAGGGACACGAAGATGCAATCCACCCAATGCATGTGAGGCAATGCGGGAAATGCGGGGCAAATGAGCACGGAGTAGTCTAGGAACTTAGATACACAAAGGATGCAACGAGGGACGCGAGGACATGATCTAGCCAATGTGCATAATGTGGGGAAGGTGGGAATAGAAATCCCAAATGCATTTTGGAAATATGGGACAAAATTACGTGAAGTACACGATGCGGCCGATGTAGATAATAAGGTAAAAGGAAGTGTAGACACTAAAATTAGGTCACACTCCCTTTGGTCCCTCAACAAATAAGAACCCTTCATCACATCCACCTAGCCATGGCCCCTTTCACCCCAATAATATTAATTTAGTTAATTTAATTAAATTAATTGATTATCCTCACCATATTTATTATTTAAATATCATAATTTAAATAATATCCACACATACACTTCACCTAGACACTGATCAAACCAACTCACCCTAAGACCTATTCTTAGCAAGTTTTCATAACTAACTAAGACTTACCCCAAACCCTAAAAATCAATGCCTACATTCCCTCTTACTGCATTCTCACATGCTTACAAGAAGCTTCCAGTTTAATCCATGGGTTAACTACACGAGATCCAAGAAAATCATGAAGATCTCCCTAGTTTAGTAAACCTAGGAAATCCCACCTTGACCGACGCCGGTTACCCCTAATCGTTGCTAGTTAAGTTGAAACCACCATCAGTCACCTTTTAACTCCCAAAAAAACCTTATTTTTAGGTTGGAAAACATTGGGAATTTTCCTGAGAGATAACAAATCTTTTAGAGCAAGTTTCCATGAGAACACGCATGCAAGGAAGGAGATCAAGCATTTCCTCTTGCACATGACATCTATCCAGAAATCATCCAGTGAACCATCCATCATTCACCCCAGAACATATTAGATCTAACCAAGTAAAAGGAATACACATGTAGACCATACAGAATATTTCCAGCATTTGGTGATCCTTAATAGTCTTTAACTTCTCACCAGCACCTCCATTCATCACTCACGATATGGAAAGCGTTCAGGACAAGAATCCAAGTAAGTAAAACATTACACTTTTGGTTCATTTCATTTCATCATTATATTACCACCTATTGTTTACCTAGCACCCATTGATCTCCCTTGAAGACTCACCCTACATATACCCATTAAAACCTCATTAAATCCCACCCAAGCTACCAACTACCTCATTCTGACCAACCAAAATCCTTTGTGTAATCATAAAGGTGACCTAAAACCCATTTTGTGGCATTCAAGAGTTTCCATAATGAATCGGCACGGTTACACCCAACCGCCGTCGGTCACCCTTAACCGGCATTGGTCTCTGTATTTTCCCATACAACCTAGAACAGTGACCTATCCACCTAATTCCACATCACCCTTATTCACTTGTGACCTACCTAAGACCTCATTCAGTATCTGATGAATTTGACTTACAGAGATTCAAAACCGATTATTTGACCTTGATTCTACTCTAACCTAGCATGTTAGATTAGATCTTTCTTATTGTGTTTTAAGTGAGATACCTAAATCATTTCAAATTACAATAGGATTTACTTCATTTCCTGCATTAAATTGTTTAAAACAGTGGACTAACAACCGTCTAGGAAGTATCACACTTCTCGGATCTAGCACACGCTAGGTAATTCACTGCACATATTGTTTAACTCTTTCTGGTGGTCTTACTTTCCATTACAGGTAGTTCCTCCTAGCCAAAAGGAAGCTCTCACAACCAGCTATGGATTTAGAAGTCATACGCATGTAACAACCCATCAACCAACATTTGAACAGGTATTCCTCCTATGCCCATTACCCTATCTATTTTTTTCAATATTTCAAAGAAATGTCTAAGAATTAGGTGAAACATTTTGGCACACCCGATGGGACCCATCCAGGGTTCCTTGCATTTTATTCATTCCTAGGAAAATTTGTGTGTTTGTTTCCCTTCTGAAAAGTATACACATTAATTTTATTCCTTAGTAACCCACCTTTTCTTTCTATTTGCTCTTAAGGAAACCTTTCTTTTGGTGTAATTAAAAAGAACCATTTCTTCATGTTTTATGCATTGTAATGAAAGAGCATCCCTCTTCCTCTTCATATTTTTGTGTCATCCAACTTCACACTTTGATTTGGGCTTAAAAATAAGTGCATTGCATTTTGATTTATCACATTAGCTCACATTAATTGAGGGTAACCTATACACTGGAAGTCATGCCCAGCTAATGGTTGACAAATGAATCATAGAAAGCACATCTCTCTCTCTCTCTTGAGTCTTGCCAAATTGCACAAATTCAAAACAAATACATATTCTTAAACAACATCTTTCCTAGGAATGCTGTCACGACCTTTGATTTACAGATTAGTAGGTACTCCCCAGCTCATTGCTCTGTCGAGTCATACTTCAGAGCAAAGCCCGCCCCCACCATAACATACTGAAACCTCACCTTTTAGATCTCCTTCTTTGTAGGAAGCCATCCTCACCAAAAACTCTATTTCATAGTTCATGTGTCAGTCCTTAAATAACATAAGCTAAATAAACATAATAGAAAAGGTACTCCTAGGATCACATTTTTCTTAGTTTTTTCGCTCGGCTTGAATTTTGAGGTGAAAGATCACATTATTCAATCTTTCTGTTCATCCTTGCACGCTCCTCATCATAGCTAGTGTATTCGGCTTCATCTAAGTTTGCTGGACCATACTCTCATCATTCTCGGATATACGGGGTCTGATTCCACATCAGATTTTAATTCACAACCACCATTCGGTCATCTGTTTCAATTTCATAGTGAATGGTGTCAGGTCGATCCAGTGACCATCATCGTCAATTACCCTCGACAATCGTTGGTTATATCCAAGCGGCATCGGTTCCAGGTCCTTTTGTTAACCTACTCAGAGCGACATTTATTCATCTTCATCCTTGCTATGTATTCATCTTCTTCCACTTTTCTCGGTCCCTATCACTACTATCATTCCCATTGACATTGTAAACCTCATCAAATTTTGCATACCTGTTATATTTGACCTTGTACCTTATTTTTCACTTACTATCCACTTTCTATAGTATAGTGACGGTGGTTACTCGACCGACGTTGGTTTTCCCTAACCGACATCTATTAGCCTATTTCACTTTCCAACCAACATTTGGTACCTAATCCACTTTTGCTACCACTGATTCACTGTTCTGCTATTTTTTTGTGTCATTTACGAGGAGAATCAACCCTACTCGATCAATTGGTTCACATCTTGCTGACCTAAAAACAAGCAAGTGCACTCATATTTCACACTACTTGTCAACCACTCCCACCTAGTCCTTCACCACCCTCCATTTTATCACCAGCCATGGATCCCATCCAAACCTATCACTATCGCTACCGAGAGATGAGGAGTTGCACTGACTCCTTGACCAAAACCCTACCACATTTCATTTTTACCTTTCTCACTCATCCACTTGGGATGCCTCGGGTCGATTGATATATGGCATGCCCGTATCTATCCCCCAAATCTCACTCCCACTCCTCACGTCGGCTCCATCGGCTCGGCTTCATGCCGCCAACATCTACCTTACCCCTGGATCATTTCATACCTAGGTCCCATACTTGCTATGACTACCACACCATCTACCACCTCCACGGCACCCACCACATCCACCATACCCTTGAAAACTACCCAAAAGCGAAACCTCATTCACCCCTAATGTCTCACACATACCCATAGCTACACTACCACCTCCGGTGTCGGTGACCCCTAACCCCATTTTCAAAACGTGGTCCTTTCCATTCCACAATCATTAGCCCCTATTGCCACTAGGGTTGCCACGACCCTTCCACCTCCATATACATACTATCAAGTGACCTCCTGTTTCATCCATTATTCACTCCGGGTATGTACCCCCTATTTCACTGCCTTCTTCTCAATCAACCTACATGGCAACACCATACACTAGAGTGCCACCCCGTTATATGCCCAAAATCAACCCTCTCATGCTACAAGAGGCACCCAATCATCACAACCTACCAATGACCTAATCAAATTAATGTTGGACAAGATGCAGACATTAGAGGCATCGGTTTCTGGCTCCCACAACACTCTCACCTATGACAATATTTACAACGAACCCATCCACCCATCCATTCCTATTCATCCATACCCCGTGCATTGGGAGATGCCTAAATTCAATCATTTCAATAGCAAGGAAGACCCACGACAACATTTGTGGTCATTCAAACATGGGCATTATTCGATCATTAATGATGATGCTTTTCTCTTGAGAACCTTTCCCATGTCCCTCACTTTGGACTTGCATTAGATTGGTATATTGGGTTACCTAGACACTCTATATTCTCATTCAATTAGGTAACCAAAGCCTTATTAGATCATTTCTCTATCAATATCATCAAGAAGGTTACTATGACCGACCTATACTCCATGTATCAGTATGAAGATGAATCTATCACAGATTTTGTCACTCACTAGCATAGCTTGATCAACCAACTCACCTTCCAACTGCCACAAACATAACTCATCGAACTCTTCACATGAGCTTGTGCTAGACATATCTCACCAACCTTGCAGGTCCAAACCTTCGAACATTCGATGAAGCATTCACTATGGCACAAAAGTTAGAGATTTGGGCCATCGAAGAGAAGAAAATCTAATTACGCAATAAGAATTTGACATTCAAGTCGAATGATACCTCTTATTCTTCCAAACCACAAAAAAATTATTCAAAAGATAAGGGCACCACTAACGTAGTGGTACTCAAGGCTGGCCCAGCTCATCCATCAAATCAAGCTACCCCCTCATCTAATCTCTCACCCGTCCAGACTTTTCAATTCAAACAAGAACAACGGAAATACACCCTAATTGGGGAACCTTACTCTTCTATCTTAGAAAAGCTTATCAAAGCTAGAGCCATCACCATTCCACCTATAAAACCACACACTGGTTTTGACCATGCTTGCCCCATGCTTGCATGGTATAAAGAACATGATTTCTATAACTATCATTGAGTAAAGGGTCATAGTGATGGAAATTGTATCACTTTCAAAAACATTGTCAATAAATGCTCGAGAAAGGTGAGTTAACTATGGATAATCCTTATGCACTTACCAACAAAAACTACACATAGTCAAGAAACCATTTCCCAACCATGCCCTCTTCATCTAATCAAACTGGTGAGACCTCAACTCATTATACAAATACCATGAGGTTCATGGTATCTTTAATGATGTACCTGTCACCTCCCAATTACCCCATATTCCTTCCATAGAGGATATTCTAGCCCGAAGTCCTCCTTCTGCATCAGAATCAACCTCCCTATTCCTTCACCCATAGAGGAACACCTTTCACCTCCTTCCTCACCTATGGAGGAACCTTCTGCTAACATCGAGACCATTTCACCTTTGGCTTCTCCACTTGGAGAACCTTTACCCATAGTACTTCTTTAGTCCATGGAGGATACTTATTTACCTCCTTCACCCACAGAGGAGCTTCCATCATCTCCTCTACCTATAGAGGAGCACCCATCATCTCCTCCACCCATCACAGACCTAGTTAAGATACCTTTGCCTCTTGGTGAGCATTCTCCATCAGCTGCCCAAAATCCTGTAAACCTACTTTCGTCTCTCTTACCCACAGAAGCTGAAGCTAGCCAATTTCCCATCTCTAAGACACATTTGATGGAAATTTCCATTAAGTCCTCATCAACTCAACCCATAGACATGCCATTATCACTTCTAGTCAATCACTTAGATTATGTGGATAGGGCTTTACTATGGGGGTGCCTTTTGCTTCCTGTCTCAACGTAGATGTAGAGGTCACTTGCTGATACCTCCACTATCTACCCAAAAATATTTCGACCAATCAAACCAAACACAACCACTTCTATCACAACTCCTTCCACGACACTTGTCATAGCTCAAACCACACCCTTACCCATAACCCAACCTATATCTAAACCCAAACCCACACATATGGCATCTTCCTTGACTAAACCTATTACCAATTTAGGGGTCACCCCAACCAATAGCCTTACTCATCCACCTATCCAACTGGATTTAGCTATATCCTCCAAAGTCAACACCACACCTACTCTAAAACCCAAACATAAGCACTAAACCCATAGAACTCAAACCTCGTCTGCGTTAATCACACACCATTTTTGTCCCATATGTCTTAGGACATCAACTTCCCAATATGGTCAAAAAACCTCCACCCGACAATAAATCAAAACACAACATCACATCCCTTCCTCACAAACCTCTAATGTACCCAGGCACCCGACACGACTTACACCCACACCCATAACATATTTACCACCCATACCTCCAATACCTTCAGTAATTCCTTCACTACCCACTACACTTCAATCTCTATCCCTTACACCTCCTACATGACCCACATCCTCTACCTTCATAGCACCTCTGTTATCCCCATGGGTAACTCATCCTCTTCCCCCATCTGCCTTTCCTTCTAGACCTCGTACACCTATATCACCTTTACCCAAGAAGGTGCAACCCAAAATCAAAACTCCACTACCCCACAATAAGGTAGTCAAAACAACCACACACCGTCCTACCCATCCATCTACTATACCCCACCTAAAAAAACATGACCGACACCCAAAACCATGCCAACACCCAAAACCATAGCTTGATCCGCTCCTCCTCTTCTAAAGACCATTCCTCAACAATCAACCTGCACCTACACCCAAACCCATGTTCACTTCCCATTGCGATCCACTAGCGGGGTCTTATGCCAAAATTTTAACCAACCTCCTTGAGACTTCTGTCATCACATTATCGCCACTCAAACCTTACGACCCCCTAAAACCCAAGCCAAAAGGGTTTGATGACACCAAAATTTGCGCATACCATCATGTTCCAAGGCATGATGTGGAGAATTGAAAGGATTTGAAAGATATCCTTATCTAGTTGTGTCCTCCTAAAGCCATCTTTGACGATGACGACCTTCTCGATGAGGATCTTGCTTCACTGACACCCATTCCAACACTACCCACTCAAAAACCACAACCTCCACCCTCACAGCTCTCTAGCACTACCCCCAAGATTTGAAATTAACATGGTTCACATCAGAGAAATTTCTGCACAATCACCTAAATGTTGTTGCACTCAGCTCACTTCACAAGGCTTTTCTCCTCCAGTAGGTTTTTTCTGTCATGTCATTATACCACTCATCCTACACCTTCTCAATTTCATGCCTCCCCTCAAATCAACATGATACACATCACTACACGTGCTCAGAAGGATAAGGGAAAAGAAAAGGAAACTAACCCACTAGTTAATCCCATACCCAACATACCATCTGCACCCATGCCTAAAATCACTATCTATGGCCCCACATATCCTATTTCCAATGGGGTTACACATTGCACCATGCTCAAACAACTGCACCAATCCCCCCTCAAAATTTCCTTATATGACCTCATCCAAACCTCAGAATCCCATCATCAAGCTCTTGGAGGCTCTTTGATCTATTAAGGTTTTCCCCAATGAGCCTACACCTATAGCCTCCATTATCACACCCCATCATATAGCCTCTCTTACCAAATTACCACCTTCATCTTCACCCCATCCTATTCACCAAGTAGCCTCCCTTAGCTTCTCGGAGGAAGAGATCGCGCCACACAAAAATGTTGACCTAGACCCAAATATCTTCATCTTTGTCCACATAAATGACATATGGGTACACCATGTGATGATTAATGGGGGCACTAGCATTAACATCATTTCATCCCATGCATTCGATCAAATACGCATACCTACGACAACGCATGCATAAACATCCAATCATGTTGCATTACTTCAATGATGTTATCACCTCTACACTAGGCACCATCATCCTCCATGTTCGTGTGGGCCCCACACTATTCCAGAATTATTTTACGTCTTGGAGGGGGAATTCAATATAACCTATTGCTTGGTAGACCTTGGATTCATGTCATGGGTTACATTCCTTCCACTTTGCATCATTATGTAAAGTTTGAACATGAAGGACACACCTATACCATTCCAGCTAACCCATCACCTTTTAAAACATGCAACATGCTTTACCAACCCAATGATGTGCTCATACCTATTAAGCCGTCTACCTCTACAACCGCTACTTCTTCACCTACACCTCCACTTACCAGTATAACCGCTGCTTCTACCGCACATACCTCCTCCATTCCTACCACTACCATAACCTCCACGGCTGACCCATCAGCTTCCCAATCCATTAGCTCTACCTCCGCATTGACCTCGACACTTCATCCATCCCAACTACCTACATACCAACCACCGATCCCTTGGAAGGTGTTTTTCAGCGTCTCACTCTGGGGGAGTACCACCTATATAGTGTTAACACATTCCTTACTCCATAAGAATGTGGAAGTATTCACTAACACCCTCGTTACAATCATGCATAGGAGAACACCTCCTTTATGGTCCTCCTCATCTCTCGTACTAGTCTTGCCTATGGGGACTTGATACTACCACTTATACACGAACCACCACCACAAACTTGCCCATTTTCCATGACTTCCAATCACTTACCAATGCCATTTTCCCACACCTTCCTACACCGATGTGTGTGGAAGGGTTTTTGTCTTTGGCTTTTACGAGAAATGCTGCCATACCGTTATTCCATGTACCACCCATAAACATAACGACCGTAGTGGTATCAGCTTTCCTGAACCACCTACCAAATAGGCCCGCATTGAACTCATTAAGGACACTAGCCCTTCTCCACCTTCTTCACCCATTCCATCTTCATCACCACCCTCACCAATGGAGTTGATGGATTACGAATCTATCCCTCCTAATTTTTTTTTTTCAAAAACACCATTTCCTTAGGGCCTCGACTTATCAACGCATGAGGGTGAGACCCCTCCACTCTTCCCTTCTGTATCTGAAATGATCGATGATGATACACCTTGATTAATGTCATTCAATGTCGGGATGATGAATCTATACTCACCTACCTTGGTGTAGAAGACACATATATTCATCGGTCATTACCCTACGAGATGCAAACATGTTGAATGAATTGACTATCGAGAACAACATTCATACTCGGGATTACCCGCACATCCTAAAGATTGGTCAATCTTTAGATCTTTTTTGAATAGGAAGCTATCACTTCCTTTCTTAGATATTATAACCACGCTTTCATTTGGTCTTATGCGGACATGTCAAGTATTGACCCCACCATAGTGGTCCAAAATATCATCACTATTCCCGATGCCAAACCCATCAAACAAAAGTGAGGAAAATGCACCCTCACATTGCCCTTCTCGTCAAAGAAGAACTTCAGTGCCTTCTTTCTATTTCCTTCATCTTACCCATTGATTATCCTTGTTGGATTTCTAACATTTTCCCTATCACTAAGGTGATAGGGGATTCCATATTTGCATGGACTTCCGTGACCTCAACCTAGCATGTCCGAAAGATGACTTTCCCTTACCCGGTATTGACCGGTGGTTGACCTTAATGTTGGCCACGAGATGCTATCACTCATGGATCACTTCTTAGATTACAACCAAATATTTCTTGCCCCAGAAGATCAACACAAGACCTTGTTCATCACCCCTTAGGGGACCTTACGCTATCGAGTCATGCCTTTTGGCCTTAAAAATGCTGGTGCCACGTATCGGCGTATGTTATGACTTACATCTTCTATGACATCATGCATCACATATTAGAAGATTATGTGGATGATCTCTTGGCCAAATCTAAATGCTGCTCTGAGCACCTTACCATCCTCAAAACCATCTTTGACCATCTCATTAAATATTGCATCCACCTTTAGGCTAAGAAGTGTGTCTTCACGGTCCTTTTAAGAAATCTCCTGGGATTTATCATTTTCCTACGTGGTATAGAAGTTGACCCTGCTAAAGTCAATGCCATTCTTGAAATGCCTCCACCTACTAACCTTAGACAACTCAATAGCCTATAAGGTAAATTGTAGTCTATTTGCCATTTCATTTCACAATTATCTGATCGATGTCAACCATTTCATCATCTGCTCAAGAAGGATGTCTCCTTAAAATGGGATGATGACTGCCACAAAGCTTTTGAGGGCTTAAAACAATACCTTCTCCAACCACCGTACTCATTCCACCTAAAGAAGATCAACCTTTTACCTATATATCTCAGCTACCGATCATTAATTGGGAGCCATGCTCGCTCATCACAATGAACAACATAGGGAGTAGGTGGTTTATTACATAAGCCGTACTCTTTTGGACTATGAAACCCAATACACCCACCCCAAAATTTTTTTTCTTAGCCTCATTTTCTTTGCCACCAAACTCCTACATTACCTACTCAACCAGTAAAACCTATGTTGTGACCAACACTGACCCCTTACACTTCATGTATGCCAAACCTTATCAAAATCAGCGTGCCACATGATGGCTTATGCTTTTAGCTGAGCTTGACATTGAATTCATTCATCAAAAGTACATCAAGGGCCAAGCTATTTATGACCAATTGGTGATGCACCTATTTACGAGGATCAACCCTCTAATTTTGACTTTCTAGATGATTCGATTGCTACCCTTTCCTTAGATGAACCCCCTTATCAAATGACACTTTTCTTTGATGGTTTGAAGTGTCGGTGTGGGGGTGGGGCTGATGTCATCCTCATTCCACTTGATGGTGAACCCTTGTCTTTGTCTTTTAAATTATATTTTGATTGTACAAATAACATTTCCGAATATGAAACACTCGTCTTAAGTATCCAAGCTTCCTATGCCCTAGATTCAAATCAATCAACATATTTGGTGATTCTCAATTGGTTGTAAACTAAGTCAATGGTATATACCAATGTCGTAATGAGATACTTCAAAAGTATAAACATCATGTAGATGTACTTTTGACCACCTTTGACCATTACACCCTTCAAACCATCCCACATTCAACCAACAAATTTTTAGATACCATGGCCTGCTTAGCTTCCCAAATACCCGCTTCGCCCACCAATTCTAAAATCTTTGTCACCATACAATGAATCCAATCACCTTCTTATCTACCTCACGATGTTTACTCCATCGGAACCATCACCCCCGACCCGAGTGACCTTTGGTACAAATAATACTCCGACTATCTTTCTCTCTCCATCTTACCTCCTAATCTCACCCATAATAGACAATGCACCTTCCTTAAAAAGGTCTCTCATTACGTCATCCTGGGGGACTCCTCTATAAGCACAACTTTGATGGTATTCTCTTATGATGCCTCACAAGTTCTGAAATTCCTTATACCATTAAGGAAGTTCATGATGGCATATGTGGAGGTCACTTCAGTGGCCTTGTTATTGCTAAGAGTATTCTTCTCCTAGGTTATTCTTGCCGACCCTTAACCATGATTGTCGTGACTACATCAAACCTTATGTAAAATGATAATAACATGCCAATCTTCATCATACACCCAATCACACCTTACAGGTCACATGTGACCTTTGACCCTTCTCTCAATGGGGTTTGGATCTTGTCAGAGAGATCAACCCCCATTCTTCCCAATGCCATCAATGGGTCATCTTGCTACCGAATACTATACAAAATGGGTTGAAGCCATACCACTAATATCCATGAAAGCTAAGAAAATATGTGAGTTCATCAATCATCACATCATTTTTCACTTTGGTGTTCCTCATCACCTCATCATGATAATGGAAAACAATTCGAATTTTTTTTTTTTGCAAAAACTTTGTGACACCTTTAGCCTTTAGCTTAGTTTCTCATCACCTTATTATTCCCAAAAAAATGGCCAAGATGAATCCACTAACAAAACCCTCAACAAAATTCTTATGAAAGTGGTTAAGTGGATTAATGACACTAGTATTCACACTTCCACTACATCCACACCTTTTCTCTGGTCTATAGCAAAAAAGGCAGTCCTACTGTTGAAGTCTAGATTCCCTCACTCCGTATTTCTCTCCATGACATGCTCAATGATGATGAATTTTTCAGGATTGTTTAGCACAACTAGAGTTATTAGATGAATGTCATCTTAACGCTCTGGATCACCTTCAAGTTTACCAAAAACGTATCAAACGTGCCTACAACAAACGTGTCCATGCACAAACCTTCCAAGTCGGTGACCTTGTCCTAAAAGAAAATCAACATGTAACTAAAGTAGGAAAAAGTAAACGGGAAAATTTTCTCCTAATTGTCTTGGACCATACATCGTGACTCATACCTATGGATCAGGTGCTTATCGTTTATCTTCACTTGATGGTAAACCAGAACCTAAGCCCCTTAGCACCTTACATATTTGACCATTGTATTGTTGACTTGTAGTCCTACCTCACCTTTTGTCTCTTTCCATGCTCATCCCTTGAGTGTTATTCACTTCATACACCCCACTAATGATTAAATAAAATCATGTGAGTACATGTCACTTGTTATCTTCTCTTGAATATGTGTACCACGGTGCTACACATAGCATGATTCTCATGGATACTTTTTGTCTACCTTTAGATGAGATCCCATGGTCATTTCACCTTTCCTTTTACACAAGAGTCTTATCCTCCACCTTGGTCTTGTCCATGACTTCAAAGCCCTCATATGGGATACAAATCCTTGAGTCAAACTTCCACTCTCAAAAGATGACTCCCTTAAAAGGACATCTTCCTCTCGACAATTGCTTTCAGAATAAATAAAATTGCTCCTTGAAGGATAGCTATGTAAAGCTAAAAAAATGAGAGCAACCAAAGCTTCCCACATCGATCAGCTTCACGAAGACCTCAAGGAGTTAAATTTTCTTCATCCCATATAGACTTCCCACATCGATCAGTCTATCTCAACTATAAGTCAAAACAACAAACTTTTTAGTCATGGACTTGCCCATTATGACCTTGGATCTCTTGCCCAAAGCGCATGTTACCTCATACCACATAAAAATTAACTACCTTTCACCCTTCTTACCATTCCCACTCCCATTTCCTATTGCCTCAAGGGACTTCTTGGAACTTAGACATTTGGTGATCATGTGACTACTATTCACTATAGAGCAATCAATCGTGCAATGTCTTTCAGGTCTTACGTTCATCACCTCCTCCATGGTGTGATCTACTTAGTATAATCCTAACCAATTAGGTGGCTTTATTGCCCCCTCTTATCTTTTAACCGTCTTTGTTTACGTTTTGATTACCTTATACAGGACTTGGTCCTCGATGCTTACCTTTGGGGTAATATTCTTCTTTCACCACAATCAACCCACCTACATCACTTTACCTATAATCCACCCACACCTAAACAAACCTAAACCCACAACATGCCACAAACCTACTAACTCATTTTCATACCTCCTCATATTATTCCCTAGCTCATGGGAGAACTACATCGGCCTGAGGTCCCTTTTCATCGGGACTATATAGGAAGCACTTCGAGGGCATGGGGCCCTTGGAGGTTAGCTCGGTAATTCTCTACCCTAAACAATTCATCTTCCATGTTCCTCACATTACATCCCACCTCACTTAGTTTCCCTTTTTATACCCAAAATTGAAAATTAAACCACATAAATTTATTACGCCTACCATTTTTCTATCATCACTATGATAGATTATACCACATCTCACATATGACCCATATTGTCATTCATTACATAAAATAATGAATCACAACTTCACACCTACCGACATGACTCAACCATGCCTAAACAAACCTAACTCCACCATGCCTAATAAACCTAACTTAACCATACATACGACCTAACACCATCCAACACCATCCATGCCTAAACCAACTGACTCCATCATGCCTAACTCACCTAATTTTAGTCTATACCAAAACAACAAATCAGAAATCTCATCACCACATCAAATAAATCGAAAAATCAAAATCAAATAAAAAAATCATGTATCTCATCATATAAATAAATGTGTATCTCAATACAATATACATGGCTATCACCTCTACCTAATCAAATCCCTCACACCTTTGATTATGTGGACCCACTTCTCACCTACCAATCACCCATCGTTCACACTGCCAACTCAATGCTTTGTTCTATCTAGAAACTTTTCTCTCTTCTCTCTCTTTTTTGTCATTTTGTCACTTATCTAAATGAAAAATGAATAACAAAAAAACAGATTTTTTGTTTTTATAACAAACCCGACCTAACCAACGTTGGTTACCCTTGACCGGCATCGGTCGCATGCCCTACCTAACCATCATCGGTTGACCTATACCAAGTTGGTTATCCTTTTCCGTCATCGGCCACCCTCACCGCACATTGCCCTAAATTTTTACCCTTTTACCCTACCCTTACCTCCTTTTTTTTTTACCTCACCCAACCTTCACCTACTCATTTACCACACCCCACCTTTACCCAAACCATTTACCTCACCTTCTTAACCTCATCATTTACTACCTCCCTTTGTGCTCCTTTGGGGACTCATTATTTTACCCCTACCTTGGCATTACCCATGTCGTGACCTAGATATTTGGACTGGACCATCACTAGTGATCACTATACCTTGTGGCACTATTACTGTGTTGGTGACTTAATGACCTTACCTTGCCTCTTTCCATGACCGTTTATCCCGACCTTACCTTTGGTGTACCCGATGTGGGTGATGCGCATAATGCAGGGAAAGCGGGAATAGAAAGCCCAGAAATGCATTTGGGAAAGATGGGAAAAAATACGTGAAGTAATTGATGCAGATGATCGGGTAAAAGGAAGTGTAGACACTATAATTAGGTCACACTCCCATTTGGTCCTCGACAAATAAGCACCCTTCATCACATTCACTAGCCATGGCCCCTTCACCCCACTAATATTAATTTAGTTAATTTAATTTAATTAATTCATTATCCTCACTATATTTATTATTTAAATATCTTAATTTAAATAATATCCACACATACACTTCACCTAGACACCTCATCAAACTAACTCACCCTAAGACCTATTCTTAGTAAGTTTTGATAACTAACTAAGACTTACCCCAAACCCTAAAAATCAATGCCTACATTCCCTCTAACCACATTCCCACATGCTTACAAGAAGCTTCTAGTTTAATCCATGGGCTAATGACATGAGATTAGAGAAAATCATGAAGATCTCCCTAGTTTAGTAAACATAGGAAATTCCACCTTGACCGATGCCGGTTACCCCTAACCATCACCGATTAAGCCAGAACCATCATCGGTCACCTTTTAACTCCCAAAACAACCTTATTTTCAAGGTTGGAAAACATTGGGAATTTTCCTGAGAGATAACAAATCTTTTAGAGCAAGTTTCCACAAGAACACGCATGCAAGGAAGGAGATCAAGCATTTCCTCTTACACAGGCATCCAAAATCATCCAAAACCATCCAACATTCACCCCAACATAGATTTGATCCAACCAAGCAAAAGGGAATACACATGTAGCCCATGCAGAAGATTTCCAGCGTTTGGTGATCCTCAACAGTCTTCAACTTCTCACCAACACCTCCATTCATCACTCACAGGCATCAAGACTAGAATCCAAGTAAGTAAAACATTATACTTCTCTGGTTCATTTCATTTCATCATTATATTATCACCTATTGTTTACCTAGCCACCCATTGATCTCCCTTCAACACTCCCCCTCCATATACCCATTAAAACCTCGCTAAATCCCACCCAAGCTACCAAATACCTCATTCGACCAACCAAAATCCTTTGTGCAATCATAAAGGTGACCCAAAACCCATTATGTGGCGTTCCTAGTTTTCCATAGTAATCGGCACCAATTACACCCAACTACCATTGGTCACCCTTAACCGGCATCGGTCTCTGTATTTTCCCATACAACCCAGAACAGTGACCTATCCACCTAATTCCACATCACCCTTATTCAGTTGTGACCTACCTAAGACCTTTGTTAGACCTGCAGAGATTCAGAACTAGTTATTTGACCTTTGATCCTATTCTAACCTAGCCTGTTAGATTAGATCTTTCTTATTGTGTTTTAAGTGAGATACCTAAATCATTTCAAATTACAATAGGATTTACTTCATTTCTTGCATTAAATTGTTTAAAACAGTGGACTGACAACTGTCTAGGAAGTATCACACTTCTCGGATCTAGCACATGTTAGGTAGTTCACTGCACATATTGTTTAACTTTTTCTAGTGGTCTTGCTTTCCATTACAGGTAGTTCCTCCTAGCCAAAAGGAAGCTCTCACAACCAGTTGTGGATTTAGAAGTCATACGCGTGCAACAACCCATTAACCAACATTTGAATAGGTATTCCTCCTACACCCATTACCCTATTTGTTTCATCAATATTTCAAAGAAATGTCTAAGAATCAGGTGAACAGAAGTCCAGGTGAACTTGGTACAAACGGGCTAAGAAGTTATGAAAAATCGACATTTAGAAATTTGTGGGAAAGCGGATGATCAATGAATAAAGGTCCAGAGGTACTTGGGACATGAGGGACAAAAATGTCTGACAGACCCGCAAGTCACCAAAAAGACTCCAAAACATGCAATTTTCACTATCTCTTCAAATTTTCTCTTCATTATAACATTACTAAAGGTGCCAACTCAAAATTTTCAAAATTATGAATTTCAAAAGAGGGGAAATTTCAATAGGACAACACACTACAATGCTTGAAATAACAATGTTTGAAAACAAACTAAACTCATACTAAAATTAAATAGCTTCCAAATACTAATTACTAAAAACAGAACTTGCAAATTCAAAATGCAAGTAAGGGAATGAATTGCTTGCTAGTCTATCCATGTAATAAAATAAAGTAACAAACTATAGAGGGGGTTAGTAGACCACAAGTGGGCCCTGTCTTGTGTTTTAATCCCTCCTAAGGCTTGGAACTAGAAGCTACTGAAAAAAACTCATACTTTTATTAAATTGGCATGAACATTACATCTGCATATAGAGAAAATTCTGTATTCTGTGTATCCTCTACCTATATGTACATCCCGATTAGCTCTTTTTAGCCTTAATACTCCCATTTTATACCCTTTTTATTACAATAAAAGTTTGTGAAAAATAGTTCAACAAGAATTTCTAATAGACTAAGTCAAAGATCTTCTACAGAACAAGTAGAAGATCTCTACTAGATAAAGAATTTTGACACATGCATCAACACATGCAACAAAGATAATTAATAATTTTTCAGTTATCAACACATAACCCAAGCATCCTTCAAGTTCATGGAATCACATATTTAATTAATCAATTAGTTCTTCTTTGAGTTGCATAAATAGTCAAATCTATTATTGAATTATCTTCAGTTCTCATGTTTCAGTTTGTGACTGCCTCTTCCATAACACGTCCAGATTTAGAATGTCATCCTTTATGTTATAATAGATCTTTACAATCACTTCTTATTTTTTATAGGTGAACTCCTTCAACTATAGGAAAGTTCTTCTGAGCGAGTCCTTTGGTTGTGAATGAGCGGTGCAGGAATTCCCTTTGTTGCATACAAGTTACTGCATATAACAAGTTTCTTACAAACAAGGTTGGCATCATATAAAGCATCATTCAAACACCTTATTTTAATCAAGAGAATAAATGTATACTCACAATACCACAAAATAAAGTTAACTAGTAATAACTATATTAATTAATATTCATGCCATAAGTTCAGGTTATAATGAAATGTCTTAGCAGTATAACATGGAAATACAAGTACAAGGATTCAAATGGCTCAAAAATTACCAAATATGAGTTTTCTAGAAAAGGAGTTAAATAACTCATCAAGGATGAATATGGAGAACTGAAACTTGACAAGGAAAACTTATGCGGTTTTTAAAGTTTTCAATAGGATTTTAATGAGGCTTATGGATAAAACATAGATTTTATAAATTTAGTAGAAATAATAAATTAAATAAAATCTTCATGGATTTTAATGAAAGGTATGGAAAAGTAGAATATTTGCTCTCGAATTTGAGATATTTCCTCTATTGGAATCACAAGGAAACCGAAAAAATGGATTGTGGAAAAAAACCTTGATTTTAATGGATTTTAAACAACAATGTGAATTGATCAACCCAATAGAAATAAGAAATGAAAATATGCATGAATGGATTCAAATGAAAGGTATTGTGGAGGTGAAATCATGCTCCGTATTTGAGATAATTTCTCATAGGAATCAATGGGAAAATGAAAAGAATGGATTATGAGCACAAATTGTTGGTTTTGATGGGGTTTTGGGTGATAAGCGAGTTTGATCAAAAGAAATGAAATCCCCAATCTTATCACTAATGAAATGATTCATTAAAAAAAATTCCAAGGAGAAGCTACAACCCAAACTTTAAAGGGTTTTATTCATTGAGTCACGAGAACAATAAAATCATTTTTGAATAAATCTAGGGGAAAATGTCTCTTTCCAATTGTAAATTTATAATGGGAATAGAAAATAAACCACATTATTGTATCACATGAATGAGGGATCATCTTGAAGGAATTTTCAAGTAGATTAATTTGGCAAAGTTTTAAGGTTATATGCTCATGGGAACTCTAATAATGAACAAAAGAGTTTTTAGAGTGTGGAGTATTGAGCTAGTTCTAATGGCTTCTAAGGAGAAAGAATGGATAAAAAAATATTTTTTCTTAGTTTTTCACTTCATCTAATTTTCTTTTGAGTTTTTTTGAGGGAAAGGGAAGTTTGAAACACACTCAAGTGAGGGATTTTTGGTGTGGAGATGTAACATGTGTAATGGAAAATATTTTTTCAATCTCATCATCAAAATTACACACAAATGTGAGATCTATGAAAATTTGGATAGTTGTGGAAATTCAAAATGTGTACCACTTTTCTTGTGAGGATTCACGTGAAAAAAATTTTCTTGGAGGAAGAGAATGATCTATATAACAAGGAGTGAAGATAACACTTTTGGCTATTGGTCAACCCAAACTAACCAATGAGGGTGAGACACGCTTTTAGGTGAGACATTACAAAATTATATATGTAGACATTATGTGTGGATCACTTAAAAACTTAGCACTAATAGGATCCATTCACTTAAGTTGTGTTGATGAAATCATCCCAAAGAAGAAACATAACAAATAAACATATTGAACTACAAATAAAAAAATTGAATTGTTGGGAAGTAAATATATGATTTCAATTTAAAAAATCATTGAATCTATTACCACAATTTTTAAGATTTGAGCTAAAAAAATATTCCTTTTGAATTTTGAGCCAATTCACACTTTAGTGTAAGGATAAATAGTGAATTGAGCTACCAAAAAGGCTAGAGATAGGTTGGAGAAAAACAATACTTTTTCCATAAATAGGATTCCATGAGCTTAAATTTGACTATTTTTTGCCTCTTGATGTTTCACACGATTCTAGATTCATTTCTTCAAATGTTGACAAAATAAATAAGGGTAAAGGGCTAGGAGGAATACTTGTTAAAATGTTAGTTGTAGGTTTTTGTGCGCGTACGAATTTTGGATCCTGACTGATCGTGAGAGATACCTTTTTACTTGGAGGAACTACCTAAAATGGAATACAAGACCACCAAATAACAATTAAACAAGTATATGTAGTGGACTACCTAGCATGTGCTTGTTGGTGTGTGTGACTGTCCAGTCATCATCCACATCACCTAGGTGAGTCATCTCACCTTGTGAGAGTCATAGGTCTTAGGAAGTCAAATGACAAGTGTCAGATTTTGTCATAGAATCTGACATTGTCATTTGCGTCAATGCGTCATAGGAGTTACATTCCTTATTTGGAATTATAACTCCTCTTCTAGTGGCGTCATATGCATCAGTCAATGTCATATGCGTCAATGGCATCATTGAGTTCTTTCCATGTTTAGGCATGGGGGTTACACAACACCCCTATTTGTACTTCCTATTTTTGATCTATGAGCATGAGCAGACCCATTCTTCTTACTTGCAATATTCTTTCCATTGTTTCAAATCTTGTGTATTGCATTGGCTTGACGTTACCATCGGAGTGCAACTTCGTTGTGGTGCATCACTTTTTGACATCGGTTCTCGTGAATCCCTCTTTCATGGTATCAGAGCTGGTTTTGGTAAATGTGCACTCTTCGTTTCTCAGTTGTTTATTACTTCTGGTTTCTTCTCATTTCCTTGTGTGCAAGTTTTTTTATTATCATTTTGGAATTATTGCTCACCTTGTATTGAGGTTTTAATAGTTGCAAGTTAAGGTATTTGGTTGGTTTGCTTATCGGTCGAGTTCGTATTTGGATATTTCTAGATCTTTTTTTGTCGTTTCTCGGTTGTTTGTGTCTTTCTTGCTGGTTGGTTGTGATTCACTTATATTCTCTTTGCCAAAACCTCTGAATATGGTACTTTTCTAAAAAACATTTTTCAACCTGATTCATTACTTTTTAAAACATTACATTTATAGCATTATGTAAGCTTTTGGCCTTGTTTTAGCCCCAAAAACATTTCAGGAGCGGCATGCAGAGGTAAAAGAAGAGCTTGTTTTTTGGCGTGGACCTATGATTACTGGTTGGGATCATTGTTTTTTCTTCACGGGTGTATACTCGGACTATTCCAAGATTTTTCCTCATCAGACATTTATGGTTTCTTGCTATCTCGAAGTTACCTCTACCTGGTCTCAAAATGTTTTTGTGAGCCTCTCTATTGAAAACCTCTCACATTTTTGCCTAGTCTCTCACGTTTTTTGCAAAAATACTCACACTCTTTTTTTACTTTTGGTCTCTCATGTTTTTGCAAAACCTCTCATGTTTTCTGGTCTCTCACTATTTTTGCTTGGTCTCTCACGTTTTTTTGAACTTTTTAAATCCGTTTTGCCCTGGTCTCTCACGTTTTTTGCAAAACCTCTCACGTTTTTGCACTCTTCCCAAAAATTTTGATTTAACGTGGTTACCCAATTTCCCAAACATTTTTGGGCTTTTTCAGTGTTTTCTCCCTTCCAGGCATTTTTCTCTCTCCCGGCTATGTTTCTTGGTGTACAGTATGAATCTTCAACACCTTCACACATAAAAATAGGCTCCACAACCTAACAATCTCCCACTCTGGAGACTTTCTCTAGACCACCTATTGTAAATTTTCCCTATGTTCCGAGACATTCAAACCTATTCGGGCATCTTATTTTTTCCTATTCTGTGTTTTTCTCTATTCTCGCGTTATTTTGTTACACTTCTCTAGCATTTTAGTTTACTAATGCATTTTCTACGTTTTCCTAGCACGTGTGGGCATTACATTCTTTTGCTGTAGGTAATATCTTTCCAAAAATATGTTTTTTATTCACTTTTCTTAAAAAATGTGTTTGTATTCTTTTTACCTTATCACTCTTCAAAAAAATTTGTTGTTTCATTACTTTTAAAAGGTATAAGGTAAAACATTACATTTTATTGGCATTGTAAGCTTTTTGGCTTGTTTTATTAACCTTAGTCAAGTGTCGAAGACGAAGGGTGAACTCCATAAGGATTGGCGGTGGCTAATCCCCCTCGTAATACAAACAAACCCTATCTCAAATTCCATGCCATTTCCAATGGGCATACATATGAAACCTTTTACATGTGTTTAGGGCACTTTTTTAATCTGCATTTGTAGGCTTATTGGCTTTTTTCACTCACCAAGTCATTTTTACTACAGGAGTGCATGGAATTGGTTTTTGCTCTAACTTTTGACTCGTTGCTCGGTTTTGAGCACTTCTTTAGTCAAAGTTGTATGTTTTTTCAAAATCTAGATGATGGGATCATTAGTTTTGTAAATTCACTAATTTTATAAAGTGCCACATTCAGGTGGTGTCTTTGTATTGCTTAATTCAGCTCATTTTTTCTTGAGCTTTGTTCTATTCCTTTTTTGTGGACTTGTGAGCACGTCCGCCACAGTCTTACGACAAAGGGATTATTTCATGTGACATGAGACACTATTTCTCACAAATATCTTTCTCCTCCCTCTCTTCTCTCTTTCTTGTGCTTGCTTGTCATGTTGATACTGTTATGCCCTACAAACCTTTATTGTTGTCTCCACCATTGCGCATTATTACGCTAATTGCAAGGTGAGTGACAAACTGGTTCTCGAAACACAGTCACATCTGGTTGTAATCAACACACTGAATTATAAAGTGCCACAAAAAGGGGGGGTTAATCTTGTGTTCCTTGGAGGCTCCTCTCGTCATGGACATTGAATTTCATCGCCGTTGTTCAACTAGGACCAGGAAACTACCTACAATGGAAGAGTGGGATACTCGATCATTGTATTATGTACAATTTGTTACCACATCTTCTTGGGTTGGCACCTGAACCTATTGACCGCATTCATCACCAAAATTGGTTGAACGAGAATGATATGACATACGGGCTTCTTTGTCTTACTATACCGGAGGACCTTCAACGTCGATTAGAATTCACCGAGTCTGCGCATAGAGCTTGGATCTTCATTCAGAATTTTCATGGAGATTTTGATCCTCCTTCATCTAGTTATGGATCTTCTGATGATCTTGCATCCATGGAGGAAAGTGAGTTCATCGATACTTTTTCTTATGAAGGGCAGCCACACATATTTTTGTGCATGCTCCTTCAGAACTTAGTATTGCTCCTATCATAGTTTCTAGTGACTCTCCTCCACAAGACTCTTTGGTTGAATTATCACCTGTGCACCATGCTACCTTGGATCTCTGGTTTTCCCCATCACGAGCATCTACGATCAAGCCCAGATTCTTGATTCTAGCTCGGAGATTCTCTTGCCATCGCTTGTTGCTTCCAGAGACTTCGAGATTGCTTCTTCAAAGGGTTCTTATAATCCTCCACAATAGGACATTGATTTCCTTGACTCAGACTTGGATGATATGCTTGAGGATACCAACATCATAGTGCAACATCTTCTTCAACCTACTGACCTCTTCCGAGATCAGAGTTTCCATCCCACCAGCTTCCACTGACTCTCCACCGCAAAGAGGTTCATTTTCCCCTTCAGGGCTCTCTTGATGATATATCTATATTTGTGGACTCTCACCTTATGGAGATTGACAGGATTGTCACCGCTTCTCTTGATATATTATCTCCTTCTCATATTGGGCCACCTTCGACACTCTCCATGTTCCTCCTCCTTCTGATCACCAACCTTTGGTCCCTTCAGATTCATTAGGAGTCCATCAGAAATCATCTTCCAGGGAGCTGGATAGCGCTCCTTTTTTCTCTTCTCCTCTTCTTCTTTCCAAAAAGATGATGTTTGTACATGGGCACCGTATCATGCCTTTAGTTTCCAACGCCCATGACACATCCTTCTTAGTTGTCTAGGGAGTCTTCTTTTCTATTCCTGGCTCACCTTGTCCTCTTCCGCAGCTTCGATGAAGGGGGGGTGTTGGTGTGTATGACTTTCAGTCATTGTCCACATCACCTAGGTGAGTCATCTCACCTTGTGAGAGTCATAGGTCTTAGGAAGTCAAATGACAAGTGTCAGATTCTGTCATAGAATATGACATTGTCATTTGTGTCAATGTGTCATAGGAGTTACATTCCTTATTTGGAATTGTAACTCCTCTCTAGTGGTGTCATATGTGGCGTTGACATCATTGAGTTCTTTCCATGTTTAGGCATGGGGTTACACAACACCCCTATTTGTACTTCCTTTTTTTTTCGATCTATGAGCATGAGTAGACCCATTCTTCTTACTTGCAATCTTCTTTCCATTGTTTCGAATCTTGCATATTGTGTTGGCTTGACGTTACCATCAGAGTGCAACTTCATTGTGGTGCATCACTTTTCGACTTGGTTCTCACAAATCCCTCTTTTAGTGCTAGATCTGGGAAGTGTGATACTTCCTAGATGACTATCAATCCATTGTTTTAAACAACTTAATGATAACAATAAAAGAAATCCTACTGTAGTTAAAATGATTTAGGTATCTCATTCATCTACAATAAGAAAATTCATTCACAACAGGCTAAGCTATGACTAAATCTGAAGGTCAAGGTCTTGGTCAGGGTACTGGTATGGGTCAGGGTGAGATTCTGGGTGGTTTTGGGTATTTGGTGGAGGTTTAGAAGCTCTGTTCTTAGTTTCTGGTAAATACATAGAGACCGATGTCGATCTAATATGAATGATGTCGGTTTAGGTTAACTGTGATGATTGTGGGTAACCAATGTTGTATGGTTGGGGTACAAAAACTCAATAAAACTTGGCAAGGTGATAGATCTAGTGCTAGATGAGAATGACAGGGAAATGACAAGGCTCGTGTGGGTCTTGGGTATGCACAAGAATGATGAAAGTCTAGATGTGGGTAGTTCAATGGTGTGGGTAAAGGGATGGTCAAGTTTTCATGGAGGTAAAATGGTGGGGAATGGGAATGGGAGCATAAACTAACAATGAAGTAAAAAGATCTACTAAAATGCTAATGAACCAGTGCTGGTTAACAAAAACTTACTGCTTGTACGAGCTTGATGTCTATTTGGCAATGGTGGGTGATCAAATGGAAGGAACTTGGTGTGGTGTTGGAACCTCCCGGATGCTCCCGTGAAGGTAAAAATGGTTGTGTGATTGCTTCTGGTGTTGGCTATGGATGCTCTAATGTGTGTACTAATGTTGGTTTTGCTTGCATGTAGCTCTAGTTTTTCACTTGTTCTCAAAAGATGTGATTATCTCTCAGAAATGTGTCAACCTTGAAATAAGGTTGTTTTGGGGTTAAATGGTAGCGACGATAGTTCCGGCTTAATTGGCAGCAGTTTAGGGTAACCAGTGTCGATTAGGGTGGGATTTCTTAGGTTTACTAAACTAGGTAAATCCCCTTGATTTTATAGGATCTTGTTTGTTTGCTTTATGGATTAGAATAGAAGCTTCTTTTTAACATGGGAAATGTGGTTAGAGGGAATATAGGCATTGATTTTTAGGGTTTGGGTAGGTCTTAATTAGTTATGGCAACTTACTAAGAATAGGTCTTAGGGATGAGGTGGATATGTGGGTATTATCCCAATTAGGATATTTAAATAATAAATATTGTGAGGATAACGAATTAATTTAATTAAATTAATTAAATTAATATTAGAGAGGGATAAAAGGGGCCATGGCTAGGTGAGTGTGTTCAAGTGTTTATTTGATGAGGGAACAAAGGGAGTGTGACCAATTTTGGTGTCTACATTTTCCCCATTTTCAAAAATAAGCTTGTATTGGTGAGCGATATTTATCAAATAAGATGTGGTTGCCCCATGTGTGGGTGAAGGTGGTCCCCCTAAAAATAAGAACTGATGAGGAAGAAGGAAAAATCGGTGAGTGGTTTGATAAAAGGTGAATGTGATGAAGAAGAAGTGGGGTAACGAGGAAAAAAGGGAAAAAGGTCCACTTAGGTAATCTAGGTAATGGGTCAAGGTTAAAGGTAGTGACAGTCAAACACATGCACACGTATAAGCGTAGCACATTACCGAGTTAAAGAGGAAGAAAAATCTACATTGTCTAAGGTTGATAGGTTTATCCAAACAAGGTTGAAGTGATTCCGGTATCTAAGGTATAGGATATGGTTAGGAAACACGATGTAGGTTAGGTGCAGGAATGTTTAGGTATGTTGTAGTACATCGAGGGTTGGGTTAGGATAAATGGTCACGACTAGAGGTAAGGTAAGGTCATTAGGTCAACAACGTAGGTAACAATGTCACAAGGTATAGTGGGCACATGAGGTCAAAGGTCACTAGTGATGGTCCAGGTCCAAATATCTAGGTCATACAGATGGGTAGGGCCGAGGTATGGGTAAAATAACGAGTCCCCTGAATGAGGAGGAGGTGAGGGGATAAAGGGTAAGGTCAAGAAGGTCAAGTGGTGTGGCCAAGTGAGGTGAGTGTAGGATAAAAAGGGATTCAGGTCAAAAATTGGGGGTAGGGGGTAGGAAAAAGGATAAGCAGGGAAACCGATGATGGTTTAAGGTAACCAATGTTGGTCAAGCTAGACCGACCATAGTAAGCTAGGGCATAGGACTGATGTCGATCAAGTGAAACCATCACCGGTCAAGTCGGGTAGGTTATAAAAAGAAAAATTACCACATTTTTCAAATCATTTATCTTTTAGTGAATTGGGAAAATGACAAGAGAGATAGAGAAAAAGTGGAAAGTGAAAGAGTGAGGCTGAGGACTGAGTTGGCAAGCCACGTGGCTGGTGAGAGTTGGTTGATAGGTGGATCCACGAGCTAGGTGGGATTGATTTGATTAGATTGAGTGATTGGAGAGCAAGTAGTCATTTGGTGATGGTAGAGGTAGGAGAGGGATCTCGTGGGTCCACGGTGCGGTGGCAGGAGGTACCACCATCATGTAGATGGTAGCACGATGAGGTATATTTCAATCTTGACTTTGTTTTATTTGTTGGATTGAATTTAAAGGTTAGGTGGGTAAAAATGGTTTTTTCCTTTTTTGGGGAAAAGAAATTTTGAATTATGGGAGGGAAATCCAGTAAAATAGGAGTGGGGAGGGAGGGGATTAGGTGAAGAAGGGGTAGGGAAGGGTGTAGGAGGGATTTGGGTAGGATTGGGTAGGTAGAAGGGAGGAAAAGGGAATTTAAAGGAAAAATGGGGGTTGGGCATCGTGGGTTTTGACACGACAGTGGATCAGCGTCGATTAGAGGGTAACCGACATCGGTGCTAGTGCACCAAAGATTGGTCATAAAGAAGGTGACCGATGCAGTTAAAGGGGACCACGGTTATTTAGGGGTAACAGTACTTTGCAGATGGATTTGGAGAAAAAGGGGGCCAAAAGGTGCCCGAGGTTGGGTGGGTGAGGTAGATAGAGGTGAGGAAAGTGGTTTAGGTGAAAATCATAATATAGGTAAGGGGTAAAAATAGGTAAGGGTGGAGTTGTTAGGGAAAAAATGTATAGATGTGTGGGAAAATAGGTAAGGTTAGGGAGTGGGTCAAAAATGGAAGTAAGTGAGGGATCGGGGTGTGTGTAAATAGGTAAGGTGATATTGGGTTGGGTAGGTGTAGGGTAGGTAAGTCGGTTGGTTAGGGTTGGGTTGGGGTCAGTTGGTGATGGTTGGTTTGGGGTGGAGGGTAGGCCAGGGGATAAATGGGTGAGTAGCGAAGTAAAAGAGGTAGGGTAATGGGTATGGGTATGGGTGAATGTAGATATGGTCTTGTTTTAATAATGTGATTGATTTGTTAGATGCAGGTGAGAGATCAACTTAGGATTCGAGACAGGGTGTCACCCTTGCTCGTGATAGTTCATGGCATGGTGTCACCCGATAGATGGGATGTCACGACCAACATGTTCCACCTACCAATGGGTGAGATGATAGTCACCCTGGAGGACGTGTTCAAGATCTTGTGATTACCCATATTGGGGATGCATGTATATTCGATCTCCTAATAGGTTTCTGAGGAGTTGATGCTAACAATGTTTGGGGAGGGGATGGCAGAGTTGAACTTCCACAGTGCCAACCTTAGCTATGGAGAGATGTACCTAGCCCATCAAGAGGAGAAAAGGCTAAAAGTATTACTAATGGAGGTAGTTTTTATTTTCACTGCCGGATGTAGAGGGTGGGAGATTCCCCTCATCCCTGATGGGTGTGTTACATGACATGATGATGGAGAGGACCTGATTTTCCTAGGTACCAGCATTCCTAGTACAACTATATAGAGAGCTATGGGCATATGGGCAGCTTTGTAGGTTTAGTTTGTGTTGTACTTTCATTCTACACTTTGCTTGGCCTATGAGCACATTATTTGTGTGCGTCTAGTGGGTATGCCCAGGAAGATGCTTTTGAGCCAAGTTTTGTGCAAGTGGGGTACAAGTGATGGGTGCATGTTATTGGAGAGTGGTGATCAAACAAGGATACACATGATGTAGCATATTACCGATGGCTATTGGAGGGATTATCTGGGGTAGATATTATATGGAGACCATATGTGGGTTATCCCTCATCTGAGACAATGGATGAGGAGTTAGCTAGCCTTCACTACTTAGATGGATAGAGGGGTGTTGTGTAGGAGAGCACGAGATGATCCCCATTGATAGGGTTAGATGGTAGTTTGGGCTGTGATAGGATATACCTCCACCCTTCTTGTAGTATAGGAGAGACAACATGGAGAGGCCATTGCCTCTACCACGGTGATGATCTTGAAGACGTGGGTAGGAGGAACATGTGATAGGCGGAGGATAAATGATGCTAGAGTGACAGATAGCTATAGACAGTGGTGGGCGGCTCATTTATGAGCAGTACCACCTAGATCGGGCATCTAAATTTAGCCACTATCATGGTGTAGAGAGATGCCTTACAGGGGTAGGTGGCGACCCTAATTACCCAGTTGGGGATGGTGCAGGGGTAGTTAGCTTGATTCGAGAGGAGGAGGTGGTCAAGTTACATGCACAAGTGACCAGTCTTCAGGCCCAGATGGCCTAGGGTAGAGATGGAGATGGTGATAATGGTCGGTGTGACTACTATATAGGCACATGTTATAGATTATAGGGTAGTTAGCCACTACACATGCACATATTTAGCATTACGAGGCATGAATGTACAGGTATAAGGTACAAGGTCGATGGTACCTCCACGAGCACCAAAACTTAGTCCTAGTTCACATGCGGGGGTGGGACAACCTCGATAGGACAGTATAGGGGCCGATGCCTATGGGGCCACCACATACCTTACCCATATCTAAGTTATGGGATGCCCTATGTGAGGCCAGATACTACTAGGATCAATTGATGGTGGCTGGGATAGATTTTCTATCCTATGGAGAGTACATGGCACAACAGGCCTTGAGTGAGAGGACTAGATCCTAGACTCACAAAGTGTAGAGAGCACAGGGGGCCATCAATCCCCGAGACATGATCAGGGTGAGGCCACCATCACACGGAGGCCGTTCTAATTGATGTACTAGTAGGGGGTGACCATGACCTATGGTAGGTGGTGAGATGATACCAAGCCATTAGATAGGAGCCGAGGAGGAGACCAGAGAGACTGACATGGAGGATGTCCGATAGGATGATGCTTGATTCCCATCCTTGTATTTTGATGTATTTTAGTCATTTTTTGATATATACTGGCATGCGTGTCGAAGATGGTGAGGATGTACTGAGAGTTTTGTATATTTTTGAGCATATACCGGCCTGGGTGCCAAAGATGGTGAGGCCGTATATGAGAGTTTTGTGAGACTGGATTATATACACCAGCCTACTTGCTGAAGACATTGGATATTTATGGATATGGGTATTCTATTTATATAGATGATGATGATTATGGGCATTATGTGTTTTTGTTGATAGAATTTTATTATTATGCATAGATGGATTCATGATAGTGTGTTAGGCATATATTGAGTTAGGTTTTTGGTCTAGGCATGGATTGAGTTAGGTCAAAGGCATGGTTGAGTCAAGTTTTTGTCTAGGCATGGATCAAGTTAGGTTTTGGTCTAGGCATGGTTGAGTTTAAAATTGGTTGAGGTTGTAATTCATTAATGTGTGTAATGAATGATGATATAGGTCATGTATAAGATGTTTTATAATACATGCATGATGATGGTAAAGAAATGGTAGTCATAACAAATGTATGTTTTGCTGATGATAAAAATGTGAAGAAACTTGTTGTTTGTTTGGTTTAATTTCCAATTTTTGATATAAAAAGGAAACTAAGTATGGTAAAATGTGATTGGGGAAAATGAAAGATGAATTGGTTAGGGTAGATAGTGGCTGAGCTAACTTGTAAGGGCACCATGCCCTCAGAGTGTTGCCTACATAGTCCTAACAAAAAGGGACCTCAGGCCGATGTAGTTCTCCCATAAGCTAGGGAAGAATATGAGGAGGTATGAGAATGAGTTGGTAGGTTTTAGGCATGATTTGAGTTTAGGTCTATTAGGTATGGGTGAGTTGTGGAAAAATTGGTATAGGTGATTTCGATTGTGGTAGAAGAAGAAGATTACCCAAAGGTAAGCGTCGAGGACCAAGTCCTGTATAAGGTAATCAATACATAATAAGGAAGGTTAAAAGATAAGAGGAGGCAAGAAAGCCACCTAATTGGTTAGGATCATAATGAGTAGGTCATACCTTGGAGGAGCTGATGAACGTAAGACCCTAAAGACATTGCATGATTGATTGTTCTAAGGGTGAAAAGTAGTCATATGATCACCAAATGTCATGGTTCCAAGGGGTCCCTTGAGGTAGTAGGAAATGAAAATGTGAATGGTGAGAGGGTGAAAATTAGTAGTTTACATGGTAGTAGGTATCATGCCTTTTGGAAAGAGATCCAAGGTCACAATGGGCAAGTCCATGACAATTTTTTTATTTGACTTGGATTTAAGATAGACTGATCGATGCGGGAAGTCTATATGGGATGAGGAAATTAACTCCTTAAGGTATTCGTGAAGTTGATTGATGCGGAAAGCTTCCGATTCTCATCTTTTATTAAAAAGACCTTTACATAGCTGTCCTTTGAGGGAGCAGTCTATTTATAGCAGTGATTGTAGAGAGAAAGATGTCCTTTTGAGGGAGTCATCTTTTTATTAGAAGTTTGACTCAAGGAATTAGATCCCATGTGAGGGATTTTAAGTCATGGAAAAGACTAATGTGAAGAATAGGATTCTTGTTCGAAATCGGGGTGAAACGACCATGGGATCTCATCTAAAAATAGACAAAAAGTATGCATGAGAATCATGCTATGTGCAATCTAAGTGGCACACATATTCAAGAGAAGATAAAATGTGATGGGTATGCACATGATTCTTGTTTAATCATTGGTGATGGCATATGAGGTGGATAGCACTCAAGGGATGTGCATGGAAAGAGGAAAAAGTGAGGTAGGACTAAAAGTTAATAGTAGAATGGTCTAAGATGCAAGGTATTAAGGGGCCCAGGTTTGGGTTTCTCGTTAATTGAAGATAAATGATAAGCACCTGATCCATAAGTATGAGTCACGATGTATGGTCCAAGCCAATTAGGAGAAAATTTTCCCGTTTAATTTTTTTCTGATTTGGTTACATGTTGATTTTCTTTCAGGACAAGGTCACCGACTTGGAAGGTTTGTTTATGGACACATTTTTCATAGGCACGTTTTATATGATTTTCATAAACTTGAAGATGGTAAAGAGCATTAAGATGCGTTTGTTATAATAACTAAAGTTGTGCTAAATGGTCTTGATGAAAGTCGTCATCATTCAACATGTCATGGTGTTTCACCGATTTTCAGACAACTTCTTTGAAGTGTTGACAAAACAGATAGGGTAACGGGCATAAGAGGAATACATGTTCAAATGTTGTTTGATGGGTTGTTGTGCACATATGACTTCCAAATCCACAAATGGTTGTGAGAGATTCCTTTTTTCTAGGAGGAACTACTTGTAATAAAAGCAATACCATCAGAAGGAATTAAACAATATGTGCAGTGAACTGCCTAGTGTACTATAGATGGGAAATGTGATACTTCCTAGATGGCTATCAGTCCACTATTCTAAACAATTTAATGCTATAAAAAAGTTAATCCTATTGTAGTTTGAAATGATTTAGGTATCTCACTTAAAACATAATAAGAAATAGATATAATCTAATAGGCTAAGCTAGAATAGAATCCAAAGGTCAAATGATTGGTTTTAGGTTCTACAGGTTTGACAGAGGTCTTGGGTAGATCATAGGTGGATGAGGGTGAGATGAAATTTGGTGGGTAGGTATCTATTTTTGGTTGTATGGGAAAATACAGAGACCGATGTCGGTTAAGGGTAACCGACGGTGGTCAGGTGTAACCCATGCTAGTTACTTTGTGGAAATATGGAAATGCCACAAAACAAGCTTTGGGTCTCCTTTGTGATTACACAAAGGACTTTGGTTGGTTGGGATGAGGTATTGGGTGATTAGGGTAGGATTTGGTGAGGTTTTAATGGGTATATGGAGGTGGAAATGTTGGATAAGGTCAATAGGTGGCTAGGTAAACAATAGATGATAAAATGATGATGAAATGAAATAAACTAGAAAAGTATGATGTTATACTTACTTGGATTCCGGTCTTGAATGCCTGTGAGTGAGGGATGGAGGTGTTGATGAGGGTTTGAAGGCTGCAAGTGATCACCAACTGAAGGAAAGCTTTGCATGGGCTGTATGTACATTCCTCTTTTCTTGGTTAGATCAGATCATAGCTAGGATAGCTATACAGAAACGATGCTTAATCTCCTTCCTTGCATGTAAATTCTCATTGGAATTTTCTCTTGAAGATGTGTTATCTCTATGAGATGTGTTTTTTTCTCACCAACCTTCTACTTTTTTCTTCCAACCTTGAGAATAAGGTTGTTTTGGGGTTAAAAGGGTAATCGACGGCGGTTCCAGCTTAACCGGTGATGGTTAGGGGTAAGGGGTCGGTCAAGGTGAGATTTCCTAGGTTTACTAAACTAGGGAGATCCTCTTGATTTCCTCAGATTTCATGTCGTTAACCCATGGATTAGACTAGGAGCTTCTTGTGAGCATGCGGGAATGTGGTTAGAGGGAATGTAGGCATTGATTTTTAGGGTTTGGGTAAGTCTTAGTTAGTTATGACAACTTACAAAGAATGGGCCTTAAGTTGAGTTGGCTTGGTGAGGTGTCTAAGTGAACTGTATGCGTGGATATTATTTAAAATAATATATCTAAATAATAGATATAGTGAGGATAATGAATTAATTTAATTAAATTAATTAAATTAATATTAGTGGGGTGAAGGGGGCCATGGCTAGGTGAATGTGATAAAGGGTGTTTATTCGTCAATGGACCAAAGGGGAGTGTGACCTAATTTTAGTGTCTACATTTTTCCCTTTTTTGTTGCATAGCTTGTATTGGTAAGCGATGCTAATAAAAATAATATGTGGTTACCCCATGTGTGGGTGAAAGTGATCCCCCTCAAACTAGGAATTGATGAGGCGAAGGAAGAATCGGTGAGTGGTTTGATAAAGGTAAATGTGGTGAAAAGAAGGGTAGGTAACAAGGAAAAAGGAGCAAGGTCTTCTAGGTAAGCTAGGTAATGGGTCGTGGTCAAAGGTAGTAACAATCAAGCGCATGAACACATATAAACTGTAACACACTACTAGGTTGAAGAGCAAGAAAACTCTACATTGTCTAAGGTTGATAGGTTTATCCCAACAAGGTTGAAGTGATTATGGTATCTAAGGTATAGGATATGGTCAAGAAACATGACGTAGGGTAGGCATAGGAAAGTTTAGGTATGTTCGGTACACTAAAGGTAGGGGTCGGGATAAACAGTCATGATAATAGGCTAGGTAAGGTCATTAGGTCAACAACACAGTAACAATGCCATAATTTATAGCAAACACATGAGGTCAAAGGTCACTAGCGATGGTGCAGGTCCAAATAGCTAATTCATGGCATGGGTAAGGCCAAGGTAGGGGTAAAATAATGAGTCCCCAAAGGAGGAAAAAGGGAGGTAGGAAATGATGAGGTCAGGAAAGGTAAGGTAAATGGGTTGGGTAAAGGTGGGGTTGGGTAAAGGATCAAGGTGAAGGGTGGGGTAAAAGGGAAAAAGGGAAGGCAATGTGTAGGTGAGGGTGACCGATGCCGGTCATGGATAATCGATGTTGGTATAGGGAAACCGACATTGGTTATATAGGGGCACATGACCGATCTTTGGTCAAGGGTAACCGACGTTGGTTAGGTCGGGTTGGTTATAAAAACAAAAAAATCCACATTTTTTTGTTATTCATTTATTATTTGTGAAGTGAGAAAATGAAAAAAAAAGAGAAAAGAGAGAAAAGTGTTTGGAGAAAATGGGATAGTGAGCTGGTAGTGTGATTTGATGAGGGTTTGGTTGGTGAGCAGTGGGTCCATGGGATCAAGGTAAGAGATTTGATTGATCGGAGGTTATGGGTAGCTATTTGGTGATGGCAGAGGCCAGAGAGGGATCGGGCGGGACATCGATACGGTGGTCGAGATGTGCCACCGAGATGGTGGTAGTACGATGAGGTAAGCACCGACACTACATTGTTGTGTGGATAGATTAGAGGTTGGTATATAAAAATGTTGGTTTGTCGGTTTTTTGTTTTTTGTGGGTGGGAAAAAATTAAATTTGGGTATGGGGGGAATAGCGGGAAAAAGAGGAAGGGGGAGGGTAGTAAATTGTATAGGTCATTGTAGGTGGGGTAAAAGAGGCAAGGAGGTGAGGGTTTTAGGAAAAAAGGGGGTTTGGGGAAGACGTGGGTTTTTCCAAGAAAAAGTGACCAGCGTCTACATTAAGTGTGGCCGTGTCATCGGTTGGGTGGAACCAAAGTATCGGTCACCAAATAGGTGATTAATGCTAGTTAAGGGGTAACCATGGTTGGTAAGGGTGAACTAGTATCGGTCACCAAGCAGGTGACCAATGTCGGTTTAAGGGTGACCAGAGTCAGTTAGGATGAACCAGTACCGGTCAGGCTTTTAGGCACAAGGGTACAAAAGTGATGTGGGATAGGTAGTTGAGATGGGTAGGGTGAAAATAGGGTGGAGGGTAATGATAATTGGTGAATATGGTCATGGTAAATGTGGATTAATGTCGTGATTAGATTGGATGTAGGGAGAGCGAGAAGTAGTTACATATGTGGGACAAGGTTCCACCTCTCGGTGACATTGCATAGTGCTAAAGTGACCCCGTCGGAGCTCAGAAGCATGTGGAGGTAGTGGGCTTGAGTGGGGTTCATCACTACAAACATGTTGTTTCGATAGCCTAGCTTGATGGTTGCACTCATCGATAGATGGGATCCCGTGACCAACACGTTCCACCTGCCGATGGGTGAGATGACTATCACCCAGGGATGTGTTCTAGATTTTGCGGTTATCCATATTGGGTGCCCAGTTTACTCTATCTCCTTCGAGGCCTCATAAGGAGCTAATTGGGAAATTTTTGGTGAGGGGGAAGCTGATCTAAGATTCCATAGCACTTTGAGTTTGAGCTATGGAGAGATGTACCTATCCCATCCGGATGAGACAAGGCTAGTGGTTCTATTGATGGAGGCAGTGTGCTGCTATGCACTACAAATGCAGAGGGTGGATGCTTTCCCAATCATTGATGGGGGTACTCCACGATATGATGGTGCATGAGACATGATTTTCCTAGGCACCAACATTCTTGGTGTAGCTATACAAAGAGTTATGGGCATATGGGTGGTTGCACATGTTTATCTTGTGTTGTACATTTATACTACACTACTAGGCATATGAGCACATAGTGTGCATGTGACCTATAGGGATGCCTTGAGCAGATGCATTCCCACCTAGATTTGTGTGGGTGGGATATAGGAGATGGGTGCCGGTGATAGGAGAGCGGAGATCGAGATAGGTTGACACATGATGTGGCCCATTTTCGGTAGTTACTAGAGGGATTGTCTGTAGTGGACATTATATGGAGGCCATATGTGGGATTTCCCTCATATAGGCATATGTTATATGCATGAGGAGCTAGCTAAGCTCTAGCTAAAGAGGTGGATATAAGGTCACCGTGCCAGGGAGGGAGATGATGAGATGATCATGGTAGATACAGACATTCCTCTACCCTTCCCACAATATCAGAGAGATGACGTAGAGAGGCCCTTACCTCTACCACAACCTACAGTGCCCACAGGGGAGGAGGAGCAACTAGTGGATCGGAGGATAGATGATGCCGGATGTACGACATGAGTACAGGTAGAGTGGATGGCTCGCCGGTTACAAGCCATACCACCCTAAACTAGGAGGCCATACTAGACCTAGCTACCATTATAGTGTAGAGAGATGCCCTACAGGGGTAAGTAGCTATGCTGATTACCCAGTTGGGTATATTGTAGACATAGCTAGAGGGTTTGGAGGTAGAGGTAGCAGAGCTACACATACAGGTGGCCAGTCTACAGGCCCAGATGGTTAGTGGAGGAGATGGAGATGGAGAGGAGGGGGATGGTTAGGTGGTAGCCTTACAAGCTCAGGTGGTAGGTTTACAGGGCTAGTTGGCCACAACCCAGGCATAGATTGGGGTCTTGCGAGGCCTAGATACGTGAGCACGGGGGCAGGGGCACCACCACAGCACCGGGAATAGGTCCTAGTTAATAGATAGAAGCGGAGTATGGTCCCATAAGGCAGTATAGGGCCACGACCTATGGGACCACCACAGATTGTGCATGTATCCAGGTTATGGGATGCCCTAGGTGAGGCGAGATACTATCAGGACTAGCTTATGGTGGTCGAGATAGATTTCATATCCTATGCTGAGTATAGGGCACAATAGGCGTCCTAGTGAGAGGAAGAGATCCCACACTCATAGTGTGGAGAGCATAGGAGGTCAGCGAGCTCGAGGCCCAATTAGGGAGAGGCCACTAGCGCATGTAGACCAGCTCTAGGTGAGGTGCCAGCAGGGACACAAGAGGCTAAGGGTATAGGTGACACAGAGATGGAGGACATCTGGCGAGATGCCTAATATGCGGTCACCAGTTTTTGATGTATACTAGTTATTTTTTTGATACATATACCGACTTGTATGCCGAAGAAAATGAGGATGTACGAGTGATTTGTATATTTTGAGCATATAGCGGCTTGCGTGCCGAAGAGATTTTGTATTGATTCATTTTTTTTTATATATGAGACCAACATGTGTGCTAGGACATTTTGTATTGTATATCATCATGCATGCTGAAATTTTGAGATGATGGACATGATGAGAGATAGGCATGTATATTGAGATACACATTTATTGATTTATATGATGAGATACATGGTATTTTTTGATTTGTTGATGTGTTTATGAGATATTGGTTTATGGCTTGTGATAGATGAGATATGGATTTTTGTTTGTATTAGATGAGATATGGGTTTGTTGTTTTGATATGGATGGAAATTAGGTGAGTTAGGCATGATCAGAGTCGAAATTTGGTTAGGCATGGATCAATTCAAAGGTTGGTTAGGCATGGATCGAGTCAAATTGGCTAGGAATGGTTGAGTAAGGTTTTCTAGGCATGGATTGAGTCGAGGTTATAAGCATGGATGAGTTAGGTTGGTTAGGCCTGGTTTAGTTAGGTTAGTTAGGCATGGTTGAGTTAGGTTTGATAGGCATGGATTGAGTCAAAGTTATAGGATGGATGAGTTAGGTTGGTTAGGCATGGTTTAGTTAGGTTGGTTAGGCATGGTTGAGTTAAAAGTAGGTGAAGTTGTGATTCATTATTTTTGGCAATAAATGATACTATGGGTCATATGTGAGATGTGGTATAATCTATGCATAGTGATGATAGAGAAATGGTAGGCATAATAAATGTATGTTGTGATAATGTTTAAAATATGAAACAACTTGTTATGTATGTGGTTTAATTTCCAATGTTGGGTATAAAAGGGAAACGAAGTTAGGTGTGATGTAATGTGAGGCACATGGAAGATGAATTGTTGAGGGTAGAGGATGGTTGAGCTAACCTCCAAGGGCCCCATGCCCTCAGAGTGCTGCCTACATAGTCCTGGAGAAAAGGGACCTCAAGCCCATGTAGTTCTCCCATGATGCTAGGGAAGAATATGAGGAGGTATGAAAATGAGGTGGTAGGTTTTTGGGCATGTTGTGGGTGGATTATAGGTAAAGTGATGTAGGTGGGGTCGATTGTGGTGAAAGAAGAAGATTACCCCAAAAGTAAGCATCGAGGACCAAGTCTTGTATAAGGTAATCAAAACGTAAGAAAAGATGGTTAAAAGATGAGAGGGGTAATAAAGCCACCTGGATTGGGGAGGATCATACCGAGTAGATCATACCTTGGAGGAGGTGATGAACATAAGACTTGAAAGACATTGCATGATTGACTGTTCTATGGTGAAAAGTAGTCACATGATCACCAAATGTCTAAGTTCCAAGAAGTCCCTTGAGGCAATGAGGAAATGGGAGTGGGAATGGTAAGAAGGGTGAAAGGTAGTTAATTTTTATATGGTATGAGGTAGTAGGCCCTCCAGGAAAGAGAACCTAGGTCACAATGGGAAAGTCCATGACTAAAACATTTTTGTTTTGATAGACTGATCGATGTGGGAAGTCTATATGGGATAAATAAAATTGAACTCCTTGAGGTCTTCGTGAAGTTGAGCGATGCGGGAAGCTTTGGTTGCTCTCATTTTTTTAAAGTTGTACATAGCTATCCTTTGAGGGAGCAGTCTATTTATAGCAGTAATTTTGAGAGGAAGATGTCCTTTTGAGGGAGTCATATTTTTATTACAAGTTTGACTCAAGGAGTTTGGCCCCATGTGAGGTCTTTGCAGTCATAGACAAGACCAAGGTGAAGGATAGGAATCTTGTTCAAAAGGCAAGGTGAAATGACCATGGGATCTCATCTAAGGGTAGATGAAAAGTATCCATGAGAATCATGTTATGTGCAAGCACCGTGATACACAAATTCAAGAGAAGATAACAAGTGACGGGTACTCACATGATTCTTGTTTAATCATTAGGGAGGTGTATGGAGTGGGTAGTGCTCAAGGGATGAGCCTAGAAAGAGACAAAGGGTGAGGTAGGATGATGAGTCAACAATAGAATGGTCAAAGATGTAAGGCATTAAGGGGCTCAGGTTTGGGTTTACCATCAAGAGAAGATAAATGATAAGCACCTGATCCATAGGTATGAGTTACGATGTATGGTCCAAGCCAATTAGGAGTAAATTTTCCCGCTTACTTTTTTTGCTTTGGTTACATGTTGATTTTCTTTTAGGACAAGGTCACCGATTTGGAAGGTTCGTTCATGGACACATTTTTCATAGGCACATTTGATATGTTGTTGGTAAACTTGAAGGTGATCCAGAGTGTTAAGACGACGTTCATCTAATAACTCTAGCTATGCTAAACGGTCCTCACGAAAGTTGTCATCATTGAGCATGTCATGGAGAGATATGTGGAGTGAGGGAATATGGACTTCAAGAGGAAGGACTACCTCTGCGTATCATAGACCAAAGAAAATGGTGTGGCTATAGTGGAAGTACGAATACTAGTGTAGTATTCCCACAAAGAAAAAGGAATGTGCGTATGCTAATCCTTCCTAGTATCATCAACCACTTTCATGAGAATTTTGTTGAGGGTTTTGTTAGTGGATTTGGCTTGGCCATTGGTTTTTGGGTAATAAGGTGATGAGAAACTAAGTTGAATGCTGAAGGTGTCACAAAGTTTTTGCAATGTTTTTTTTTGAATTTTTTCCATTATTAGTGATGAGGTGATGAGGAACACCAAAGTGACAAATGATGTGGTGGTTAATGAACTCACATATTTTCTTGGATTTCATGGAGATGAGTGGTATGGATTCCACCCATTTTATATAGTATTCGGTAGTGGTGATGATCCATTGATGGCATTGGGAAGAATGAGGATTGATTTCTCCGACAAGATCCAAACCCCATTGAGAGAAGGGCCAAAGGTCACGAGACCTGTAAGGCATGACTGGGTGTATGATGAAGATTGGAATGTTGTTGGAATTTTACACAATGTTTGATGTAGTCACAACAATCATGGTTAAGGGTCAGCAAGTAATAGCCTAGGTGAAGAATACACTTAGCAACAACAAGGCCACTAAAGTGATCTCCACATATGCCATCATGAACCTCCTTAATGGTATAAGGAATTTCAGAACTTGTGAGGCATCGTAAGAGAATACCATCAAAGCCATGCTTATAGAGGAGGCCCCCAGAATGATGACATAATGAGAGAATTTTTTTAAGGAAGGTGCGTTATCCATTATAGGTGAGATCAGAGGTAAGATGGAGAGAGAAAGGTATTTGGAGTATTATTTTATACCAAAGGTCACTCAGGGGTAGTGGTTCCGATCAAGTAAACATCATGAGGTAAATAAGAAGGTGATTGGAGGTGTTATATGGTGATAAAGATTTTAGAATCGGTGGGTGAAGTGGGTATTTGGGAAGCTAAGTAGGCCATGGTATCTGCAAACTTGTTGTATGAACGTGGGATGGTTTGAAGGGTGTAACGATCAAAGGTGGTCAAAAGTATGTCTACATGATGTTTATACTTTTGAAGTATCGTTCTGACATGGTGGTATATACCATTGACTTGGTTTATGACCAATTGAGAATCACCAAAGATGTTGATTGATTTGACATCTAGGGCATAGGCAGCTTGGAGACCTAGTATGAGCGCTTCGTATTTGGCAATATTGTTGGTGCATTCAAAATCTAGTTTGAAAGACAAAGGCATGGGTTCTCCATCAAGAGGAATGAGGATAATACCAGCTCTACCCCATGCTGACACTTGTATCCATCAAAGAAGAGTGTCATTTGGTAAGGGGGTTTGTCCAGGGAAAGGGTAGCAATTGACTCATCTGGAAAGTCAAAATTAGAGGGTTGATCCCGAAATAGGTGCGTTGGCCAGTTGGTTGGTGATAGCTTGGCCCTTGATGGACTTTTGATGAATGAATTCAAGGTCAAGATCAGCTAAAAGCATAAGCCATCATGTGGCACACTAATTTTGATAAGGTTTGGTGTACATGAAGTGTAAGGGGTGGTGTTGGTCACAACATAGGTTTTGTGGTTGAGTAGGTAATGACGGAGTTTTGTGGCAATGAAGACTAAGGATAAAAAGTTTTCGGGGTGGGTGTATTGGGTTTCATAGTCCAAAAGAGTATGGTTTATGTAATAAACCACCTGCTCCTGTGTTGTTCATCGCGATGAGCGAGCATGGCTCCCAAGGAATGATTAGTAGGATATGTATAGGTAGAAAGGTTGATCGTCTTTAGGTGGGATGAGTACGGGTGGTTGGAGAAGGTATTGTTTTAAGGCCTCAAAAGCTTTGTGACAGTCATCATCCCATTTAAAGGAGACATCCTTCTTGAGCAGATGATGAAATGGTTGACACCGATCAGATAATTGTGAAATGAAATGGCCAATGGACTGTAATTTACCTTGCAGACTATGGAGTTGTCAAAGGTTAGTATGCTGGAGGCATTTTGAGAATGGCCTTGACTTTAGTAGGGTCAACTTCTATACCATAGAGGGAAACGATAAATCCTAGGAGCTTTCTGAAAGAACCATGAAGATGCACTTCTTAGGCTAAAGGCGGATGTAATATTTAATGAGGTGGTCAAAGATGGTTTTAAGGACAACAAGGTGCTTAGAGTGACATTTAGATTTGGCCAAGAGATCATCCACATAATCTTCCAATATGCAATGCATGATATCATGGAAGATGTAAGTCATAGCCCGTTGATATGTGGCACCAACATTTTTAAGGCCAAAAGGCATGACTCGATAGTAGAAGGTCCCCTAAAGGGTGATGAATGAGGTCTTTGTTGATCTTCCGAGGGGTAAGAAAAATTTGGTTATAACTCGAGAAACCATCCATGAGTGATAGCATCTTGTGACTGAAGTGGTGAGGTCAACCAACGAGTTGATCAATATCGGGTAAGGAAAGTCATCTTTCGGGTAGGCTAGGTTGAGGTCATAAGTCTCATGTGCAAATCTGAGTCCCCCTATTACTTTAGTGACATGGACAATGTTAGAAATCTAATGAGGATAATCAATGGGTAAGATGAAGGAAATGAAAAGGAGCTGAAGTTCTTTGATGAGAAGAGCAATGCGAGGGTGCATTTTCCTCAGCTTTTGTTTGATGGGTTTGGCATCGAAGAATAGTTACAATATTGTGGACCACTATGGTGGGGTCAATACCGCGTATGTCATGTAAGACCAAGTGAAATCGTGGTTATGATCTCTGAGAAAAGAAGTGATGGCTTCCTGTTCTGCAACATTTAAAGATTGTCCGATCTTTAGGATGTGCGGGTCGTCCTGAGTATGAATTTTGATCTCGATAGTTGATTCATTCAACATGGTTTGTGTCTTAGAGGGTAACGACTAATGAATATATGAGTCTTCTGCACCAAGGTAGGTGAGTATGGATTCATCATCCTAACATTAAACGACATTAATTGAAGGTGTGTCATCATTGATCATCTTAGGATACAGGAAGGGAAGAGTGGAAGGGGCCTCGCCCTCGCGTTGATAAGTCAGAGGCCCCAAAGAAATGGTGTTTATGAAATTTTTTTTTAGGAGGGATAGATTTAGGATCCATCGACTCTATCGGTGAAGGTGGTGATGAAGGTGGAGTGGGTGAAGAAGGTGGAGAAGGGCTAGTGTCCTTAATGAGTTCAATGCGGGCCTATTTGGTAGGTGGTTCAGGAAAGCCGATACCACTATGGTCGTTATGTTTGTAGGTGGTACATGGAATAACAAAGTATGGCGGCCTTGCTCATAAAAAAGCCAAAACCAAAACCCTTCCATGCACATCGGTGTAGGAAGGTGTGGGTAAAATGATGATTGGGAAATGATTAGAAGTCAGCGGAAAATGGGCGGGTTTGTGATGGTGGTTCAGGTGTGTAAGTGGTAGTATCAAGTCCCCCATAGGTGAGGCTAAGTACAAAGATGAGGAGGACCATAAAGGAGGTGTTCTCCTATATGGTGATCGTAGCGAGGATTTGGTGAAGACTTCCATACTCCTACTGAGTAAGGAATGTGTTGACACTATATAAGTGGTACTCCCATAGAGTGAGGTGTTGAGAAAAACCTTCAAGGATCGGTGGTTGGTATGTAGGTAGCTGGTATGGATAAAGTGTCGGAGGTTGATCTTTGAGGTAGAGTTAATGGATTAGGAAGATGATGGGTCATTTGTGGATGTTATGGCGGTGGTAGGAATGGAGGAGGTATGTGCGGTAGAAGTAGTGATTGTCTTGGTAGGTAGAGGCAAAGGTGAAGAAGTAGTGGTTGTGGAGGTAGAAAGCTTAATAGGTCAGAGCCCCATTGGGTCGATAAAGCACATTGCATGTTTTGAAAGGTGAGGGTCAGCTAGAATGGTATAAGTGTGTCCTTCATGTTCAAAATTTACACAACGATCACGAAAGTGGAAGGAACGAAACCCATGAC